>VDFB02000006.1:671948-871088 GCA_007258455.2 Sequoia sempervirens
TAAATGCGGCTATAACTCAACAAAAAATGAAGGTTCACGAAAGATGATACAATATAGGTGTACAAAATGGACAACTACAGTGCAATCCACAAGCGTAGTTACCAATGTTGATCAATGGTTCAAGAAAACTCAAACTCGAGCAATTTCATAAATATCGCTATAACTCAACATAGAAGGAAGGTTCGAGAAAGGCGATAGAAAATACATGTACATAATGGAAAACTACAGTGCAATGCACAATCGTAGTCACCAAAGTTGATCGATGGCCCACGAAAACTCAAACACGAGCGGTTTCCTAAGTTGAGCTATAACTCAACGAAAAATTAAGGTTCACGAAAGGAAATAGAAAATATGCATATCGAATGCCCAATTAAAGTGTAATCCACAATCATAGTCAGCAGAGTTGATTGATGGCACATGAGCACCTATAAAACCCATATTTCAGGAACTAATATTTTCAAAAAATGGACGATTTCGGTCTCTTTAGCACACGAGCACCTATAAAACCCATATTTTTGTTTTCCCAAAAAAAATTGTTTCGCAGATTCTATTTTTGAGGGGTTGTTGCATGTTGAAGAAAAAATAATTTTTTGAAAAAGGACGATTTCGATTTACTCAAAATGGCATTCTCTACAAAAGCCATTTCTTAATTTTTTCATAAAAAGATTCAAAAAATTTGCCTATATTACCTCTACTACTTCTACTTTTGAAAAAAATCTATCTTTTTCAAGAACAACTTATTTTTTCAAAAAACCGACAATCTGAATCTCTTCAATAGACTATCAACTATAAAATCCATATTTTTTATTTTCACAAAACAAATTATTTCATAGATGCTATTTTCGGTATGCTCTTGTATCGTCAATAAAATTAGCTTTTCAAAAAAGGATCGACCGCAAATTCACGTTAACGGCATTCTCTACGTAACCCATTTCTCAGATTTTTCATAAAAGATTCATAAAATTTGCATTTTAACTTACCTCTACTACTTCTACTTTTTAGAAAAATCTATATTTTTAAAGAACAACTTATTTTTTCGAAAGATGGATGATCTAGGTCTCTTTAGCACACGAGCACCTATAAAACCTATATTTTCGATTTTCCAAAAAGAACGTTTACATTCTATTGTGGTCTCGGGACAAGCAGGAAAATTACTTTTCAAAACAGTGATTAACTGGTCTACTCATAACTTACATTCTCTACAAAACCCATTTGTCGATTTTTCATCAAGATTCAAAAAATTTGCCTCTGTTAATTGTATCTACTTCTATTTTCAAAAAATCTATCTTTTCTAAAACAACTTATTTTTTTCATAAACTGACGATCTGTCTTTAAATTTCCTCGAGCACTTATAAAACCAATATTTTTTATTTTCCCAAAAAAAATTGTTTCGTAGATTCTATTTCTGAGGGGTTCTTGCATGTTGATGAAAAATTAGTTTTTTTGAAAAAAGGGCGATCTAGGTCCTATTCAAAAGGACATTCTCTAAAAGACACATTTCTTAGATTTTTTATAAGAAGATTCAAAACATTTACCTCTGTTACCTCTACTGCTTCTACTTTTAAAAAAAATCTATCTTTTTCAAGAATAACTTATTTTAAAAAAAATGGACGATCTGGGTCATTTTAGCACACAAGCACCTATAAAAACCATATTCCAATTTTCCCAAAAATATGGTTTCATAGATTCTATTTTTGAGGGGTTCTTGCATGTTGTTGAAAAATTAGTTTTTCGAAAAAAGGATGATCTAGGTCTACTCAGAACGACAATCTCTATAAAACCCATTTCTCACAATTTTCATAAAAAGATTCAAAAAATTTGCCTCTGTTACCTCTACTGCTTCTACTTTTCAAGAGGATCTATCTTTTCCAAGAACAACTTATTTTTTCAAAAAATGGACAATCCGGGTCTCTTTATCTTTCGAGCACCTAAAACCCATATTTTCAATTTTCCTAAAAAAAATTATTTCTTAGATTCTATGTTTGAGGGGTTCTTGCATGTTGGTGAAAAATAAGTTTTTAAAAAAAAGGATGATCTATGTGTACTCATAATGACATTCTCTACTAAACCCATTTCTTAGGTTTTTCATAAAAAGATTCAAAAAATTTACATTTGTTACCTTACTGCTTCTACTTTTCAAAAAAGGGACAATCTAGGTCCCTTTAGCACACGAGCACCTATAAAAACAATATTTTGATTTTCCCAAAAAAAATTGTTTCATAGATTCTATTTTTGAGAAGTTCTTCCATGATGTTCAAAAATTAGTTTTTTGAAAGGAGGATGATATGGGCGTACTTAGAATGACATTCTCTACAAAACCCATTTCTCAGATTTTTCATTAAAAGATTCAAAAAATAATCCTTTGTTACCTCTACTGCCTCTACTTTTCCAAAACAATCTATCTTTTTCAAGAACAACTTATCTTTTCAAAAACTAGACAATGTTGGTCTATTGAGCACACGAGTACCTATCAAACCCATATTTTTGATTCTCCAAAAAAAAAATTGTTTCGTAGATTCTATTTTGAGGGGTTTTTGCATGTTGGTGAAATAATAGTTTTTCGAAAACTCAAACTCAACTGGTTTCCTAAATAAACGTTCGCGAAACACGATAGAAAATAAACATACAGAACGGACAACTACAGTGCGATAAAACATTGTAGTCACCAAAGTTAGTCATTGGCCCACAAAAACTCAAACACATGCGCTTTGCTAAGTGCACTTATAGCTCAACGAAAAATGAAGGTTCGCAAAAGCCGGTAGAAAATACGCATATAGAATGCACAACTACAGTGTAATCCACAATCGTAGTTTCCAAAGTTGATCGATGGGCCACAAAAACTCAAGCATGGGTGGTTTCCTAAATGCGGCGATAACTAAAGAAAAAATGAATCTTCATTAAAGATGATAAGAAATATGCATATAAAATGCACAACTACAGTGTAATTCACAAGCGTACTCGCCAAAGTTGATCGATGGCCCACGAAAACTCAAACACGAGTGGTTTCAAAAATGCGGCTATAACACTTTCTTGAGGGTTCGAGAAAGGCCATAGAAAATATGCCTATAGAATGGTCAACAATAGGGAAATCCATAATCGTAGTCACCAAAGTTGATTGATGGCCCACGGAAACTCAAACACAAGCGGTTTCATAAATTCGGCTATAACTCAATAGGAAATGAAGGTTCATGAAAGGCGATAGAAAATACACATACATAATAGACAACTATAGTGCAATCCACAATCATAGTCACCAAAGTTGATCACTGGCCCACAAAACCTCAAACACGAGCAATCCACAACCGTAGACACCAAAGTTGATAGATGGCCCACGAAAACTCAAACACGAGCGGTTTCCTAAATGCGGCTATAATTGAACAAAAAATGAAGGTTCATGAAAGGTGATAGAAATTACTCGTATAGAATGCTAAACTATAACTCAAATAATTGAAGGTTCAAGAAAGTTGATAGAAATTACTCGTATAAAATGCTCAACTACAGTGTAATCCATGAGCCTAGTCACCAAAGTTGATCGACGGCCCAAGAAAACTCAAACTCGAGCGGTTTCCTAAATGCGGCTATAACTAAACAAAAAAATGAAGGTCCACAAAAGGGGAAAGAAAATAAACGTACAGAATGGAAAATTACAGTACAATCCAATATTGTAGACACCAAAGTTGATTGATGGCCCACGAAAACTCAAACATGAGGGGTTTCCGAAATCCGGCTATAACTCAACAAAAACTTAAATTTGTGGAAGGCAATAGAGAATACGCGTATGGCAAGCACAACTACAGTGTAATCCACAAGCATAGTCACCAAAGTTGATTGGTGGCCCTTGAAAACTTAAACATGAGCGATTTCCTAAATGCGGCTATAACTCAACAAACAACAAAGGTTTACCAAAGGTGATAGAAAATACACATACAGAGTGGACAACTATAGTGCAATCCACAATCGTAGTAAAAAAATTGATCGATGACCTACTAAAAGTCAAGCATGAGTGGTTTCCTAAATGTGGCTATAACTCAATGAAAAATTAAGTTTCATGAAAGGCGATAGAAAATATGCATACAAAATGGATAACTACAGTGCAATCCACAGTCGTAGTCACCAAAGTTGGTTGATGGCCCACTAATTATCAAATACAAGCGGTTTCCTAAATAACACTATATCTGAACAAACAATGAAGGTTCGTGTAAAGAAATTAAGAATATGCATAAATAATGCACAACTACAATACAATCCACAATCATACTCACCAAAGTTCATCGATGGCTGACGAAAACTCAAAGTCGAGCGATTTCCTAAGAGCAACTATAAGTCAATGAGAAATGAAAGTTCACGAAAGGCTATACAAAATAGGCATAGAAAATGCACAATTACACTGTAATCCACAGTCGTAGTCATTAAAGTTGATCAATGGCCCACGAAAACTCAAACACGTGCATTTTCCTAAATGTGGCTAGAACACAACAAAAAATCAAGGTTCGTAAAAGGCGATGAAAATTATGCGTACAAAATGCACAACTATAGTACAATCCACAATCATAGTCACCCAAGTTGATCGATGGCCCACGAAAACTCAAACTCGAGCGGTTTCCTAAGTGCAGCTATAACTCAACAAAAAATGATGGTTCAAAAAAGCTAGTAGAAAATGGACGTATAGAATGCACAACTATAGTGTAATCCACAATCATAGTCACCAAAGTTGACCAATGGCCTACAAAAACTTAAACATGAGCGGTTTCTTAAATGTGGCTATAACTCAACAAAAAATGAAGGTTCATGAAAGGCGATAGAAACTACGCGTATAGAATGCACAACTACAGTGTAATTGAGAAGATAGTCACCAAAGCTAATAGATGGCCAATTAAAACTCAAACATGAGCAGTTTCCTATTGTGGCTATAACTCAACGAAAAATGAAGGTTTGCGAAAGGCAATAGAAAATACTCATACAAACTGGACAATTACAATGTAATCCACTATCGTAGTCACCAAAATTGATCAATGGCCCACGAAAATTCAATTACTAGCGGTTTCCTATGTTCGGCTATAACTCAACGAAAAATGAAGGTTCACGAAAGGCGATTGAAAATACACGTACATAATGCACAACTACTGTGTAATGCACAATTGTAGTCACCAAAGTTGATCGATGGCCCAAGAAATCTGAAACACGAGCATTTCCCTAAATTCAGCTATATGTCAACAAAAAATGAAGGCTCGTGAAAGGCCATCAAAAATATGTGTAGAAAATGTACAACTATAGTATAATCCACAATTGTAGTCACCAAAGTTTATCGATGGGCCATAAAAACTCAAACATGATTGGTTTCCTAAATGCGGCTATAACTCAACCAAAAATGAATGTTCGCGAAAGTCAATAGAAAATACGCACGTATAGAATTAATAATTACAGTGTAATCCAAAATCGTAGTCATTAAAGTTGATTAATGGCCCACAAAAACTCAAACATGAGCGGTTTCCCAAATACAGCTATAACTCAATAGAAAATGAAGGTTCGCAAAAGGCGATAGAAAATACGCGTATAGAATGCTCAATTACAGTGTAATCCACAATTGTTGTCACCAAGGATGATCGATGGCCCACGAAAAGTCAAACACGAGCATTTTCCTAAATGTGGCTATAACTCAATAAAAAATTAAGTTTCAGGAAATGCGGTTAAAAATATGCGTACATAATGCACATCTAAAGCATAGTCCACAATCGTAGTCCCTAAAGTTCATCCATGGCCCACGAAAACTCAACAATGAGCGGTTTCCTAAGTGCAACTATAACTAAACGAGAAATCAAGCTTCACGAAAGGTGATAGAAAATACAAATATAGAATGCAGAACTACAGTATAATTCACAGTCGTAGTCACCAAAGTTGATCGATGGCCCATGACAATGCAAACAAGAGAATTTTCCTAGATTTGGCTATAACTTAACAAAAAATGAAGGTTGGTGAAAGGCGATTAAAAATATGAGTACAAAATGCACAACAATAGTACAATCCACAATCGTAATCACCAAAGTTGACTGATGGCCCACAAAAACTCAAACATGACCGGTTTTTTAATTGCGGATATAACTAAAAAAAAAACAAAGGTTCGCGAAAGGTGATAGAAAATACGCATATAGAATGCACAACTACAGTGTAATCCACAAGTGTAGTCACAAAGGTTGATTGATTGCCCACAAAAACTCAACCATGAGTGCTTTCCTAAATGCGGCTATAACTCAACAAAAAATGAAGGTTCACGAAAGGCGATAGAAAATACATGTACAAATTGGACAGCTATAGTGCAATGGACAATTGTAGTCACCAAAATTGATCGATGGCCCATGAAAACTCAAACATGAACGGTTTCCTAAGTGCGGGTATAACTCAAGAAAAAATGAAGGTTCGTGCAAGACGATAAAAAATATGCATATACAATGCACATCTACAATTTAATCCAGAAACGTAGTCACTAAAATTGATAGATGACCCTCAAAAAACAAAACTCGAGCGTTTTCTTGAAGACGGCCGACTAAAACATGAGCGGTTTCCTAAGTTGATTGATGGCTGACAAAAACTTAAACACGAGCGTTTTCCTAAGTACGGTTATAACTCAACGAAAAAATGATGGTTCTCAAAAGATAATAGAAAATAAGTGTATAGAATGCACAACTCCAATGTAATCCACAAGCGTAGTCACGAAATTTGATCGATGACCCATGAAAACTCAAACTCGAGCGATTTCCTAAATGTGGCTATAACTCAATAAAAAATTAAGGTTCTTGATAGGCAATATAAAATACATGTAAAGAATGGAAAACAACAGTACAATTCACAATCGTAGTCACCAAAGTTCATAGCCAACGAAAACTCAAATACGAGAGCTTTCCTACGTGTAGCTATAACTAACCGAAAAATGAAATTTCCTGAAAGGCGATAGAAAATATGCATATACAATGCACAACTACAGTGTAATCCATAATCATAGTCACCAATGTTGGTCGATGGCCCACGAAAACTCAAACACGAGCATATTCCTAATTACGGCTATAACTCAAAAAAAAATGAAGGTTCGTGAAACGCAATTAAAAATGTGTAAACAATGAACAAATATAGTACAATCCACAATCATCATCACCAAAGTTGATTTATGGACCACAAAAACTCAAACATGACCAGTTTCCTAAATGCGACTATACCTCAACAAAAAATTAAGGTTCACGAAAGGCCATAGAAAATACGCTTATAGAATGCACAACTACAGTGCAATCCACAATTGTTATCACCAAAGTTGATCGATGGCCCACGAAAACTAAAAGACGAGCGTTTTCCTAAATGCGGCTATAACTTAACAACAAATGAAGGTTCGTGAATGGCGATAGAAAATACACGTATAGAATGCACAACTATTGTTTAATCCACAAGTTTATTCACGAAAGTCGATATATCGCCCATAAAAACTGAAACATGAGCGGTTTCGTAAATTTGGCTATAACTCAACAAAAAATAAAGGTTCACGAAAGCCGATAGAAAATATGTGTACAAAATGGTCAACTATAGTGCAATCCACAATCCTAGTCACCAAAGTTGATCGGTGGCCCACAAAAACTAAAACACAAGCGATTTCCTTAATCCAAGCTATAACTCAACAAAAAATGAAGGTTCGTGAAAGGCGATTGAAAATATTTGTACAAAATGCACAACTAGAGTACAATCCACAATCGTAGTCAGTCAACAAAGTTGATTGATGGCCCACTACAGTGCATTCCACTATTGTAGTCACCAAAGTTGATTGATGGCCCAAAAAAACTCAAACATGACTAGATTCCTAAATGTGGCTATAACTCAACTAAAAATGAAGGTTTGCGAAAAGTGATAGAAAATATGTGTACAAAATCCACAACTACATTGTAATTCGCAATCGTAGACACCAAAGTTGGTTTTGGCCCACGCAAACTCAAACATGAGCATTTCCCTAAATGCGGCGGCTATAACTGAACAAAAAATGAAGGTTCATAAAAGGCGATTAAAAATATGCTTACAGAATGCACAACTATACTACAATCCACAATCGTAGTCACCAAAGTTGATTGATGGCCCACAAAAATTCATACATGAGCAATTTCCTAAATGCGGCTATAACTCAACTAAAAATGTTTGCGGAAAGCGATAGAAAATATTCGTACAGAATGCATGACTATAGTGTAATCCACAATTGTAGTCACCAGAGTTGATTGGTGGCACACGAAAACTTAAACACAAGCAATTTGCTAAATGCGGCTATAACTAAAAAAAAAATTAAGGTTTGTGAAAGGAAAATAAGCATATAGAATTCAAAACTACAGTGCAATGCACAATCGTAGTAACCAAAGTTGATCAACGACCCATGAAAACTCAAACACGAATAGTTTCCTAAATACGCCTGTAAATCCACAATTGTAGTCACCTATGTTGATCGATCGCCCACGAAAACACAAACACGAGAGGTTTCCAAAGTGCAGCTATAACTCAACAAAAAATGAAGGTTCGCTAAAAGCAATAGAAAATATGCATATAGAATGGACACCTATAGTGCAATCCACAATCGTAGTCACCGAAGTCGATCGATGGCCCACGAAAACTCAAATACGAGCGATTTCCTAAATGTGGCTATAACTCAATGAAAAATGGAGGTTCACGAAAGGTGATAGAAAATATGCATACATATTGGACTAGTATAGTGCAATCCACAATTGTAGTCACTAATGTTGATGGATGGCCCACAAAAACTCAAACACTAGCGGTTTCCTAAGTGTGGCTATAACTCAACAAAAGATGGAGGTTCCTGAAAACCGATTAAAAATATGCGTACAAAATGCACAACTATAGCACAATCCACAATCATAGTCACCAAAGTTGATCAATGGCCGACGAAAACTCAAATACGATCGGTTTCCTAAATGCATTATAAGTCAACAAAAAATGATGATTCTCAAAAGGCAATAGAAAAATACATGTATACAATGGACTACTACAATTGCAATCCACAATCATAGTCACCAAATTCGATCAATGGCCCACGAAAACTCAAACACGAGCGGTTTCCTAAGTGCAGCTATAACTAACCAAAAAATGAAGGTTCATGAAATGCGATAGAAAATACGCATATACAATGCAAAACTATAGTGTAATCCATATCGTAGTTACCAAAGTTGAACGGTGGTCGGCAAAAACTCAAACACGAGTATTTTCCTAATTGTGGCTATAACTCAAAAAAAATAGAACGTTCATGAAAGGTGATTAAAAATATGAGTAAATAATGCACAACTATAGTATAATCCACAATCATGGTCACCTAAATGCGGCTATAACACAAAACACTCACAAACACTCAAACATGAGCGGTTTCCTAAATGCGGCTAGATAACACAAAAAAAATGAAGATTCGTGAAAGCCAATAGAAAATACCCATATAGAATACACAACTACAGTGTAATCCACAACATAGTCACCAAAGTTGATCCATGGTCCACAAAAACTCAAACTTGAGCAGTTTCTTAAATGTGGCTATAACTCAACAAAAAATGAAGGTTCACGAAATGTGATAGAAAATACGCATACGAAATGGAAAACTATTGTGCAATCAACAATCGTAGTCTCCAATGTTGATCGATGGCCTCGGAAAACTCAAACACGAGCAGTTTCCTATGTGCGGCTATAACTCAACAAAAAATAAAGGATCGTGAAAGTTGGCAAAAAATTAGCGTTCATAATGCACAACTACAATGCAATCCACAATCGTAGTCACCAAATTTGATAGATGGCACACAAAAACTCAAACACGAGCGATTTCCTCAATGTGACAATAACTCAACAAAAGATGAAGGTTCACAAAAGGCGACATGAAATATGTGTACAAAATGCACAAATATAGTGCAATCCACAATCCTAGTCACCAAAGTTGATCAATGGCCCACGAAAACTCAAACACGAGCAATTTCCTAAGTTTAGCTATAACTCAATGGAAAATGAAGGTTCGCCAAAGGCAATAGAAAATACGCATATAGAATCCACAATCGTAGTCGTCAAGGTTGTTCGATGGCCTGCAAAATTTGAAACACGAGCTTTTTCCTAAATGCGGCTATAACTATAAATAAAACGAATGTTCGCAAAAGGCGATAGAAAATATGCATATAGAATGCACAACTATAGTGTAATCCACAAATGTTGTCACCAAAATTGATAGATGGCCCATGAAATCTCAAACACGAGCGATTTCCTAAGTGCAGCTATAACTCAATGAAAAATGAAGGTTTGCAAAAGGTAATAGAAAATACACGTATATAATGCACAACTACAGTGTAATCGATAATCGTAGTCACCAAAGTTGATGGATAGCCCAAGAAATCTCAAACACGAGCATTTTCCTAAATGTGGCTATAACTCAAGAGAAATTAAACATTCGTGAAAGGAGATTAAAAACATGCGTAAAAAATTCACAACTATAGTATAATCCTCAATCATAGTCACCAAAGTTGATATGGCCCACGAAAACTCAAACTCAAGCGGTTTGCTAAATGCGCCTATAACTCAAGAAAAAATGAAGGATCATGAAAGGCAATGGAAAATACGTATATAGAATGGACATCAACAGTGCAATCTACAATCGTAGTCACCAAAGTTGATCGATGGCCCACAAAAACTCAAAGATGAGAGGTTTCCTAAATGTGGCTATAATTCAACAAAAAATGAAGGTTCGCAAAAGGCGATAGAAAATACACGTACAAAATGGACAACTTTAGTGCAGTCCACAATTGTAGTCACAAAAGTTATTGATGGCCCATGAAAACTCAAACAAGAGTGATTTCCTAAGTGAGGGTATAACTTAATGAAAACAAAAGGTTCGTGAAAGGCGATAGAAAATATGCGTATAGAGTGCATAATTACAATGTAATCCACAATTGTAGTCAACAAAGTGGATCGATGGCCCACGAAAACTCAGACATGAGCATTTTCCTAAATGCTGCTATAACTTAATAAAAAAATGAAGTTTAGTGAAAGGTGATTTAAAATATGCATACAAAATGTACATCTATAGTACAATCCACAATCCTAGTCACCAAAGTTGATTGATGACCCACAAAAACTCAAAATGAGAGGTTTCCAAAATGTGGCTATAACTCAAAAAAAATTGAAGTTTCACGAAAGGCGATAGAATACATGTGTATACAATGAACAACTACAATGTAATGGACAATTGTAGTCACCAAAGTTGATCGATGGCCCACGAAAACTCAAATACGAGCGGTTTCATAAATGCGGATATAACTCAACAAAAAATGAAGGTTCAATAAATGCAATAGAAAATACATGTACATAATAGACAACTACATTGCAATCCACAATTGTAGTCACTAAAAATGGTCGTTGGCCCACGAAAAATAAATCTCAAGCGGTTTCCTAAATGCAGCTATTAACTCAACAAAAAATGAAGGTTTGCAAAAGACGATAGAAAATATGCATACATAATCTACAACTATAATGCAATTAACAATCATAGTCACCAAACATAATTGATGGCCCACCAAAACTCAAACGTGAGTGGTTTCCTAAATATGGCTATAACTAAACAAAAAATAAAGGTTCACGAAAT
Source organism: Sequoia sempervirens (assembly GCA_007258455.2). NCBI lineage: Eukaryota > Viridiplantae > Streptophyta > Pinopsida > Cupressales > Cupressaceae > Sequoia > Sequoia sempervirens. The sequence continues at coordinate 683,590 of VDFB02000006.1, forward strand.
GCGATAGAAAATAGATGTATATAATGCACAACTTTAGTGTACTACACAAGCGTAGGCACCAAACTTGATCGATGGCCCACAAAAACTCAAACACAAGTGGTTTCCTAAATGTGACTATAACTCAACAAAAAATGAAGGTTCACAAAAGGCGATAGAAAATACGCATACAAAATAGACACCTACAGTGCAATCCACAATCATAGTTACCAAGTTTGATCGATGACCCACGAAAACTCAAACACAAACGGTTTCCTAAATGCGGCTATAACTGAACGAAAAATTAAGGTTCGCAAAAGGGGATATAAAATATGACTAGAGAATTGAAAACTACAGTGCAGTCCACAATCTTAGTTTCCAACGTTGATTGACATTCCATGAAAACTCAAACATGAATGGTTTCCTAAATGCGGCTCATGAAATGCGATTAAAAATATGATTACAAAATGCACAACTATAGTACAATCCAAAATCATACTCATCATATTTGATCTATGGCCCACGAAAACTCAAATATGAGTGGTTTCCTAAATATGGCTATAACTCAACAAAAAATGAAGGTTTGTGAGATGCAATTAAAAATATGCGCACAAAACGCACAGCTACAGTACAATCCACAATACACAACTACAATGTAATCCAAAATCGTACTAACCCAAGATGATCAATGGCCCAGAAAAACTAAAACGCTAGTGGTTTCCTAAATGCGGCTATAACTCAACAAAAAATGAAGGTTCACAAAAGGCGATAGAAAATATGCGTATAGAATGGAAAACTATAGTGCAATCCACAATTGTAGTCACCAAAGTTGGTCGATAGCCCATGAAAACACAAACACGAGCAGTTTCCTAAATGTGGTTATATCTAAACAAAAAATGAAGGTTCGTGAAAGGTGAATGAAAATACGCTTACAGAATGGACAACTGCAGTATAATCTACAATCGTAGTCACCAAAGTTGATCGATGGCCCACAAAAACTCAAACGCGAGCATTTCCCTAAATGCGGCTATTACTCAATAATAAATGAGAGTTTGTGAAAGAGAATTAAAAATTTTTGTACAAAATGCACAACTATAGTATAATCCACAATAGCAATCAGCAAAGTTGATCGATGGGCCAAAAAAACTCAAACATGGGCGGTTTACTAAATGCGTTTATAACTCAACAAAACATGAAGGTTCAAAAAAACCAATTAAAAATATGCATACAGAATGCACAACTACAGTACAATCCACAATCGTATTCACCAAAGTTGATTGATGGCCCAAAAAATTTCAAACATGAGTGGTTTCATAAATATGGCTATAACTCAACAAAAAATGAAACTTCATGAAAGGTGATAGAAAGTACGTGTATAGAATGCACAACTTTAGTGTAATCCACAAGCATAGTCATTAAAGTTGATCTATGGCCCAAAAGAACTCAAACACAAGTAGTTTCCTAAATGCAGATATAACTGAACAAAAAATGAAGGGTTGCAAAAGGCGATAGAAAATTAGCATTCAAAATACACAACTACAGTGCAATCCACAATCATAGTCACCAACATTGATCGATGGCCCATGAAAACTCAAAAATGAAGGTTCGCGAAAGGTGATAGAAAATACGCGTATAGAATGGACAACTACAGTCTAATCCACAATCATAGTAATGGCCCACGAAAACTCAAACACAAGTGTTTTCCTAAATGCGGCTATAACTCATCGCCCAAAAAAATTCTAACAAGAGCGGTTTCCTAAATGTGGCGATAACATAATAAAAAAAGAAGGTTCACGAAGGGTGATAGAAAATATGCACATATAATGAACAACTACAATCCACAAGCAGTTTCCTAAATGCAGCTATAGTTAACTCAATAAAAAATGAAGTTCGCAATAGGTGATAGAAATTACACGCACAAAATGGATAACTCTACTGCAATCCACAATCGTAGTCACCAAAGTTGAACAATGGCCCATGAAAACTCAAACACAAGCATTTTCCTAAATGTGGCTATAACTCAACAAAAAATAAATGTTCTTGAAAGGAGATTAAAAATATGCATACAAAATGCACAATTACAATACAATCCATAATCATAGTCACCAAAGTTGATTGATAACCCACAAAAACTAAAACAAGAGTGGTTTTTGAAATGCGGCTATAAGTCAACAAAAAAATAAGGTTCGCGAAACGCGATAGAAAATACACCTATAGAATGCACAACTACAGTGTAATCCACAAGTGTAGTCATGAAAGTTGATCAATGGCCCACAAAAACTCAAACACGAGCAGTTTCCTAAATGCGGCTATAACTCAACAAAAAATGAAGGTTCGCTAAAGGCGATAGAAAACACACGTGCAAAATAGACAACAATAGTGGAATCCACAGTTGTAGTCACCAAAGTTGATCGATGGCCCATGAAAACTCAAATATGAGCGGTTTCCTAAATATTGGTATAACTCAATAAAAAATGAAACTTCTCGAAAGGCGATAGAAAATACACGTATATAATGGACAGCTACAGTGCCATCCATAGTTATAGTCACCAAGGTTGATCGATGGCCCATGAAAACTCAAATACGAGCGGTTTCCTAAGTGCGGCTATAACTCAGGAAAAAATGAATGTTCAAGAAAGGCGATAGAAAATACGCGTATAGAATTCACAACTATAGTGCAATGCACAATTCTAGTCACCAAAATTAATCGAGGACCCACAAAAGCTCAAACATGAGGGGTTTCCTAAATGCAGCTATAACTGAACAAAAATGAAGTTTCGTGAAAGGCGATTAAAAATATGTGTACAAATTGTACAAGTATAGTATAAATCACTATTGTTGTCACCAAAGTTGAATGATGGCCCACAAAAACTAAAAAATGAGCAGTTTCTTAAATGTGGCTATAATTGAACAAAAAATGAAGGTTTGCGAAAGGCGATAGAAAATACGTGTATAGAATGCACAACTATAGTGTAATCCAAAAGCATAGTCACCAAAGTTGATCGATGGCCCATAAAAACTCAAACACAAGCGGTTTCCTCAATTTGGCTATAACTTAATGAAAAAACAAGGTTCGCGAAAGGCCATAGAGAATACGCGTATAGAATGGAAAAAGATAATGCCATCCACAACCGTAGTCACGAAAGTTGATCGATGGGCCATGAAAATTGAAACAAGAGTGGTTTCGTAAATGCGGCTATAATTTAAAGAAAAATGAATGTTTGTGAAAGGCGATAGAAAATATGTGTATAGAATGTACAGTTAAAGTATAATCCACAATAGTAGTCACCAAAGTTGATTGATGACCCACGAAAACTCAAACACGAGAGTTTTCGTAAATTGAACTATAGCCGCATTTAGGAAACCTCTCATGTTTGAGTTTTCATGGGCCATTGATTAACTTTGGTGACTACGCTTGTGGATGACACTGTAGTTGTGCATTCTATACATGTATTTTCTATATCCTTTTGCGAACATTCATTTTTTGTTCAGTTATAGCCGCATTTAGGAAACCGCTCATTTTTGAGATTTTGTGGGCCATCAATCAACTTTGGTGACAACAATTGTTGATTGAATTGTAGTTGTGCATTTTGTATGCATATTTTTAATCGCCTCTGACGAACATTCATTTTTAGTTGAGTTATAGTTGCATTTAGTAAAATGCTCGTGTTTGAATTTTCCTGGGCCATCAATCAACTTTGGTGACTACGATTGTGGATTACACTGTAGTTGTGCATTCTATATGCTTATTTTCTATCCCCTTTCATAAACGTTCATTTTTCGTTGAGTTATAGCGGCACTTAGGAAACCGCTCGTGTTTGAGTTTTCATCTACCATTTATCAACTTAAATAACTACGATTGCAGTTTTCATTGTAGTTGTCTATTCTGTACATGTATTTTCTATCGCCTTTCATGAACCTTCTTTTTTTTTGGAGTTATAGCCGCATTTAGGAAACCGCTCGTGTTTGAGTTTTGTGGGCTATCGATCAACTTTGGTGACTACAACTGTGGATTGCACTGTAGTAGTGCATTATGAATGCTAATTTTCTATTGCATTTTGCGAACCTTCATTTTTTGTTGAGTTATAGCCGCATTTATAAAACTACCCGTATTTGAGTTTTTGTGGGCCATTGATACACTTTGGTGACTATGCTTGTGGATTACATTGTAGTTGTGCATTCTATACAAATATTTCTATCGCCTTTCACGAACGTTCATTTTTTAATGAACTATAGCCGCATTTAGGAAATTGGTAATGTTTGAGTTCTTGTGGGCCATCAATCAACTTTGGTGACTACAATTCTGGATTGTATTGTTGTAGTACATTTTTTACGCATTTTTTAATCCCTTTTTACACATGTGTATTGTTGTTGTGCATTTTTTATGCATATTTTTTAATGAACTATAGCCGCATTTTGGAAACCGCTCGTGTTTGAGTTTTTGTGGGACAACGATAACCTTTTGTGACTATGATTGTGGATTATACTGTAGTTGTCCATTCTATACGTGTATTTTCTATCTCCTTTCATGAACCTTCATTTTTTCGTTGAGTTATAGCCACACTTACGAAACTGGTCATGTTTGAGTATTTCATGGGCCCTCGATCAAGTTTGGTCACTACGAGTTTGGATTGCACTGTAGTTGTCCATTCTCTATGCATATTTTCTATGGTGTTTCATGAACCTTCATTTTTTGTTGAGTTATAGTCGTATTTAGGAAACCGCTCGAATTTGAGTTTACGTGGGCCATCGATTAACGTTGGTGACTATAACTGTGGATGGCACTATAGTTGTCCATTCTATACCCGTAATTTCTATCGCCTTTCGTGAACATTCATTTTTCATTGAGTTATAGCTGTATTTAGGAAACCTCTCATATTTGAGTTTTCATGGGTCATTGATCAACTTTGGTGACTATAATAGTTGATTGCACTATTGTTGTTTATTACGTACGTGTGTTTTCTATCGCCTTTCGCGAACCTTCATTTTTCTTTGAGTTATAGCCGCACTTAGGAAACCGCTCGTATTTGAGTTTTTGTGGGCCTTCGATCAACCTTGGTGACTATAATTTTGGATGGCATTGTAGTTGTCCATTCTATACGTGTATTTTCTATCATCTTTTGCGAACATTCATTTTTCGTGGAGTTATCGCCGCACTTAGGAAACTGCTCATGTTTGAGTTTTCATGGGCCATTGATCAACTTTGGTGACTACAATTGTGTGTTGCATTGTAGCTTTCTGTTTTATAGGCGTATTTTTTATCTCCTTTTGCAAACTTTCAATTTTAGTTAAGTTATAGCCGAACTTGGGAAACCGCTTGTGTTTGAGTCTTCGTATTATATATGCGTATTTTCTATCGCCTTTTACGAACCTTCAATTTTTGTTGAGTTATAGCCGCACTTAGGAAACCGTTTTTGTTTGAGATTTTCTGAGTCATTAATCAACTTTGGTGACTATGATTGTGGATTGTATTATAGTTGTACATGTTCTACGCAAATTTTTAATCGCCTTTCACGAACCTTCATTTTTTGTTGAGTTATAGCCGCAGTTAGGAAAACGCTCATGGTTCAGTTTCTGTGGGCCATCGATCAACTTCGATGACTACGATTGTGGATTGTAGTGTAGTTGTCCATTTTATAAGCATATTTTCTATCGCCTTTTGCGAACTTTCATTTTCTGATGAGTTATAGCCGAATTTAGGAAGCTGTTCAAGTTTGAGTTTTTGTGGGCCATCGATCATTTTTGGTTGAGTTATAGCCACATTTAGGAAACCGATCATATTTGAGTTTTTCGTAGGCCATTGGTCAACTTTGGTGACTATGATTATGGATTACACTGTAGTTGTTCATTGTATACTTGTATTTTCTATCGCCTTTTCATGATCCTTCATTTTTTGTTGAGTTAAAACCGCATTAAGGAAATTGGTCATGTTTGAGTTTTTGTGGGTCATCAATAAATGTTGGTGACTATGAATGTGGATTGTACTTTAGTTTTCCGTTTTGTACGCTTATTTTCTATAGCCTTTCTTGAACCTTCATTTATTGTATAGTTATAGCCGCATTTAGGAAACCACTCATGTTTGAGTTGTTTTTGGCCATCAATCAAGTTTGGTTACTATGATTGTTGATTGGACTGTAGTTGTCCATTATGTATGCGTATTTTTTATCGCCTTTCATGAACCTTCATTTTTTGTTGAGTTATAGCCACATTTAAAAAACCACTCATGTTTGAGTTTTCGTGGGCCATGGAGTAACTTTGGTGGCTATGATTGTGCATTTTACTGTAGTTGTGCATTCTGTACGCATATTTTTAATCACTTTTCACAAACCTTCATTTTGTGTTGAGTTATAGCCGTATTTATGAAACCTCTCGTATTTGAGTTTTTGTGGGCCATCGATCAACTTTGGTGACTATGGTTGTGGGTTGTCTTGTAGTTGTCCATTCTGTACGCATATTTTCTATCGCTTTTTTCGAAACTTCATAAATTGTTGAGTTATAGCCACTATTAGGAAACTACTTGTGTTTGAGTTTTCGTGGGCCATCAATCAGCTTTGGTGAACACGATTGTGGATTGTGTTGTAGTTGTGCATTATGTACGCATATTTTTAATCGCTTTTCACAGACCTTCATTTTTTATTGAGTTATAGCCATATTTAGGAAATCGCTCAGATTTGACTTTTCGTGGGCCATTTATCAAATTTGGCGACTACGATTGTTGATTTCCCAATTTGTGCAATCTATACGTGCGTATTTTCTATCTCCTTTCGCGAGCCTTCATTTTCCATTGAGTTATAGCCGCATTCAGGAAACTGCTCAAGTTTGAGTTTTCATGGGCCATTGATCAACTTTGGTGACTACGCTTGTGGATTACACTATAGTTGTACATTCTATACGTGTATTTTCTATCACCTTTAGCAAACCTTCATTTTTTGTTAAGTTATAGCCGCATTTAGGAAACCACTCATGTTTGAGTTTTTGTGGGCCATCGATCAACTTTGTTGACTACAATTGTGGATTGTAATATAGTTGTGCATTCTCTAAGCATATTTTTAATCGGCCATTGATCAAGTTTGGTGACTACGATTGTGGATTGCAGTGTAGTTGTCTATTGTATATGTGTATTTTCTATTTCCTTTCGCGAATATTCATTTTTTCTTGAGTTATAGCCACACTTAGGAAACTGCTCATGTTTGAGTCTTCGTGGGCCATCTTTCAACTTTGGTGATTACAATTGTTAATTGCACTGTAGTTGTGAATTCTACACGCGTATTATCTATCGCTTTTCATGAACCTTAATTTTTTCTCGAGTTATAGCCAAACCTATAAAACCACTTGTCTTTGAGTTTTCGTGGGCCATCAATGAACCTTGGTGACCACGATTGTGGATTGTACTTTAGTTGTGCATTTTATATGCATATTTTTAATCGCCTTTCATGAATCTTACTTTTTTACTTGTGTTATACACGCTTTTAGGAAAATGCTCGTGTTTGAGTTTTCCTAGGCCAATGATCAAATTTGGTGACTACAATTGTGGATTACACTGTAGTTGTAAATTCTATACTCGTATTTTCTATTGCTTTTCCTGAACCTTCATTTCTTTGTTGAGTTATAGCGGTTGGCTATGTTTGAAGTGAGCAGTCTAGGATAGTCGAGTGAGAAGGGTAAGGAGCGACCACCTCTCTATTCGTCACTGAAATGTAGTTGTGCATTTTGTATGGATACTTTTAATCACTTTTCACAAACCTTCATTTTTTGTTGAGTTATAGTCTTATTTAGGAAACCGCTTGTATTTGAGTTTCCATGGGCCATCGATCAACTTTGGTGACTATGATTGTGGATTTCACTGTAGTTTTCCATTATGTATGTGTATTTTCTATCGCCTTTTGTGAACCTTCATTTTTGGTTGAGTTATAGCCACATTTAGGAAACCACTCATGTTTGAGTTTTTGTTGGCCATTGATCAACTTTTTTGACTACGATTGTGGATTGTACTATAGTTGTGCATTCTATCCACGTATTTTCTATTTCCTTTCAAACCTCCATTTTTGGATGAGTTATAGCCGCATTTAGGAAACCGCTCATATTTGAGTTTTTGTGGGCAATCGATCAACTTTGGTGACTATAATTGTGGATTGTACTGTAGTTGTACATTCTATACGCATATTTTTAATCGCCTTTCAGAAACCTTCATTTTTTCTTGTGTTATAGCTGTATTTAGGAAAACGCTCGTGTTTGATTTTTCTTCGGCCATTGATCAACTTTGCTGACTACAATTGTGGATTACACTGTAGTTGTGCATTCTATATGCATATTTTTTATACCCTTTTGCGAACCTTCATTTTTTGTTGAGTTATAGCCGCATTGAGGAAACCGCTTATGTTTGAGTTTTTGTGGGTCATTAATCAACTTTGGTGACTACGATTGTGGATTGTACATAGATGTGCGTTTTGAACGCAAATTTTAAATTTCCTTTCACTAACCCTCATGTTTTGTTGAGTTATAACCACATTTAGGAAAATGCTCGTGTTTCAGTTTTTGTGGGCAATCGACCAACTTCGGTAACTACGATTGTGGATTGCATTGTAGTTGTCCATTTTATAAGTGTATTTTCGATCGCCTTTTGCAAACCTCCATTTTTTGATGAGTTATATCCGCATTTAGAAAACTACTCAAGTTTGATTTTTTGTGGGCCATTGATCAACTTTGGTCAGTATGATTATGGATTGCACTGTAGTTGTCCATTTTGTATGCGCATTTTCTATCACCTTTTATGATCCTTCATTTTTTGTTGAGTTATAGTTGTATTTAGGAAACCACTCGTATTTGAGTTTTTGTAGACCATCGATCAAATTTGGTGATTACGATTATGGATTAGACTGTAGTTGTTCATTGTATACACATATTTTCTATCACCTTTTCGTGATCCTTCATTTTTTGTTCAGTTACAGCTGTATTTAGGAAACCGAGCATGTTTGAGTTTTTGTGGGCCATCAATAAATGTTGCTGACTACGATTGTGGATTGCACTGTAGTTGTCTAGTTTGTACTTTTATTTTCTATCGCCTTTCTCAAACCTTCGTTTATTGTATAGTTATAGCCGTATTTAGGAAACCACTCATGTTTGAGTTGTTTTGGGCTATGTATCAACTTTGGTGACTATGATTATGGTTTGAACTGTAGTTGTCCATTCTGTATGCGTATTTTCTATCGCGTTTCGTGAACCTTCATTTTTTCTTGAGTTATAGCCAAATTTAAAGTCACTCATGTTTGAGTTTTCGTGGGCCATGGATCAACATTGGTGACTACAATTGTGGATTGTACTGTAGTTGTGCATTTTGTACGCATATTTTTAATCGCTTTTCACAAACCTTCATTTTTTATTGAGTTATAGCCGTATTTAGGAAACTACTCGTATTTGAGTTTTCTTGGGCCATCGATCGACTTTGGTGACTACGATTGTGGATTGTGTTGTAGTTGTCCATTATGTACATGCATTTTCTATCGCCTTTCTTGAAACTTCGTTTATTGTTGAGTTATAGCCGCTATTAGGAAAATGATTGTGTTTGAGTTTTCCTGGGCCATCAATCAACTTTGGTGACAACGATTGTGGATCGCACTATAGTTGTCCATTCTGTACGTGTATTTTCTATCGCCTTTCGCAAACCTTTAATTTTTGTTGAGTTATAGCCTTATTTAGGAAACTGCTCATGTTTGAGTTCTTTTCGACCATCGATTAACTTTGGTGATGACGATTATGGATTGTATTGTAGTTGTGCATTCTGTATGCATATTTTTAATCGCTTTTCACAAACCTTTAGTTTTTATTGAGTAATAGCCATATTTAGGAAATTGCTCTTATTTGAGTTTTCGTACGCCATCCATTAACTATAGTGAATACGATTGTAGATTGCCCTATAGTTGTCCAATTTGTACACGTATTTTCTATTTCCTTTCACGAACCTTCATTTTTCCTTGAGTTATAGCCGCATTTGGGAAATTGCTCGTGTTTGAGTTTTCGTAGGCCATCGATCAAGTTCGGTGACTACGATTGTGGATTACAGTCTAGTTGTGCGTATACGCATATTTTTTATTGACTTTCACAAATCTTTATTTTTTGTTGAGTTATAGCCGCACTTAGGAAACCACTCGTGTTTGAGTTTTCGTGGGCCATCGATCAACTTTGTTGACTGCAATTGTGGAGTACACTATAGTTGTGCATTCTATATGTGTATTTTCAATCGCCTTTTGCAAACCTTCATTTTTTTTCGACTTATAACTGCGCTTAGGAAAACGCTCATGTTTTAGTTTTCGAGGGCCATCAATCAACTTTGGTGACTACGATTGTGGAGTACATTGTAGTTTCACATTGTCTACGCGTATTTTCTATTGCCTTTCGTGAATCTTAATTTTTTGTTAAGTTATACCCACATTTAGGAAACTTTTCATGCTTGAGTTTTCGTGGGACATCGATAAGCTTTGGTGACTGTGATTGTGGATTGCACTATAGTTGTCCATTTTGCATTTGTATTTTCTATCGCGTTTCACAAAAAATCATTTTTCATTGAGTTATAAGCATATTTAGGAAATTGCTCATATTTAAGTTTTTGAGGGCCATCGATCAACTTTGGTGACTACGCTTGTGGAATACAGTGTAGTTGTGCATTCTATACACGTATTTTCTATCGCCTTTTGCGAACCTTCATTTTTTGTTGAGTTATAACCGCACTTAGGAAATCGCTTGTGTTTGAGTTTTCATGAGCCATCGATCAATTTTGGTGACTACAATTGTGCATTGCACTGTTGTTGTCCATTATATAGGAGTATTTTCTATCGCGTTTCACGAACCTTGATTTTTTGCTGAGTTATAGCCCTATTTAGGAAAATGCTCATGTTTAAGTTTTCGTGGACCATCAATCAACTTTGGTGACAACGATTGTGGATTACACTGTAGTTGTGCATTCTATACATGTATTTTCTATCGCCTTTCATGAACATTCATTTTTTGTTGAGTTATAGCTGAATTAAGAACCCCGCTCGTGTTTGAGTTTTCGTGAGCCATCGATCAACTGTGGTGACAAGGATTGTGGATTACACTGTATTGTCCATTACATACTTGTATTTTCTATCGCATTTAGCGAACCTTCATTTTTTGTTAAGTTATAGCCGCATTTAGGAAACTGCTCGAGTTTGACTTCTTGTGGGTCATGGATCAAATTTGGTAACCACAATTGTGGATTGTACTGTAGTTGTGCATTATGTATATTTTCCATTGCCTTTCATGAATTTTCATTTTTTGTTGAGTTATAGTTGCATTTAGGAAAACAATCGTGTTTGAGTTTTCGTCGGCGATCGATCAACTTTGGTGACTACAATTGTGGATTACACTGTAGTTGTGCATTCTGTACATGTATTTCCTATTGCTTTTCGCCAACCTTCATTTTTCATTGAGTTATAGCTACACTTAGGAAACTGCTTGTGTTTGAGTTTTTGTCGGCCATCGATCAACTTTGCTGACTACGATTATGGATTGCACTATAGTTGTCCATTTTGTACGCGTATTTTCTATCACCTTTTGCAAACCTTTATTTTTTGTTGAGTTATAGCCGCATTTAGGAAACCGCTCGAGTTTAACTTTTCGTGGGCCTTTGATCAACTTTGAAGGCTACGCTTTTGGATTAAACTGTAGTTGTGTATTGTGTATGAGTATTATTGCCCTTCTCGAACCTTCATTTTTTATTAGTTATAACCACATTTAGGAAACCGCTTGTGTTTGAGTTTTCGTGGGCCATCGATCAACTTTGGTGACTAGAATTGTGGATTGCACTGTAGTTGTCCTTTTTGTACGTGTATTTTGTATCTTCTTTCGTGAACCTTCATTTTTTTTTGAGTTCTAACCGCATTTAGGAAAGCGCTCGAGTTTGAGTTTTCGTGGGCCTTCGATCAACTTTTGTGACTACACTTGTGGATTACACTATAGTTGTGTATTCTATGCACGTATTTCCTATCTCCTTCTGTGAAACTTCATTTTTTTGTTCAGTTATAGCCACATTTGGGAAACCGCTCATGTTTGAGTTTTTTTGGCCCATCAATCAACTTTGGTGACTATGATTGTGGATTGCACTGTAGTTTTCCATTTTGTATGCGTATTTTCTATCGCCTTTTGAGAACCTTCATTTTTTCTTGAGTTTAGGAAACCAGTCGTGTTGGAGTTTTTGTGGGCCATCGATAAACTTTGCTGACTATGATTCTTTATTACATAGTAGTTCTGCATTCTATAAGTGTATTTTCTATCTCCTTTTGCTTACCTTCATTTTTCATTGTGTAGTGGAACTATGGAAATCGCTCATGTTTCAGTTTTCGTGGGCCATTGATTAACTTTGGTGACTACGATTGTGTATATCAATGTAGTTGTCCATTCTATATGCATATATTCTACCGTCTTACTTGAACCTTCATTTTTTGTTGAGTTATAGCCGCATTTAGGAAACCGCTCGTGTTTGAGTTTTCATGGGCCATCGATCAACTTTGGTGACTATGCTTGTGGATTACACTATAATTGTCTACTCTGTACACGTATTTTCTATCTCCTTTTACAAACCTTCATTTTTTGTTGAGTTATAGCTGCACTTAGGAAATCGCTCGTGTTTAAGTTTTCGTGGGCCATTGATAAACTTTGGTGACTATGATTGTGGATTGTACTATAGTTGTGCATTCTTTACGCATATTTGTAATCACCTTTCATGAATCTTCATTTTTTGTTTAGTTATCGCTGCATTTAGGAAACCGCTCGAGTTTGAGTTTTCGTGGGCCATTGATCAGTTTTGGTACTAATTTTTTCAATTATACTGTAGTTGTACATTGTATATGCATATTTTCTATTGCCTTTTGCGAACCTTCATTTTTTGTTGTGTTATAGCCGAAATTTGGAAACTGTTGATGTTTGAGTTTTTGTGGGCCATCGATTAACTTTGGTGACTATGATTGTGGAAAGTATTCATGTTTGAGTTTTCTTGGCACATCGATCAACTTCGGTGAGTACACTTGTGGATTATACTGTAGTTGCGCATTCTATACGTGTATTTTCTATCACCTTTCGTGAACCTTTCTTTTTTGTTGACTTATAATCGCATTTAGGAAACCGTTCATGTTTGCGTCTTTGTGGGCCATCCATCAACTCTGGTGAGTACGATTATGGATTATAGTATACTTGTGCATTCTCTATGCATTTTTTTACTCGCTTTTCATGAACCTTCATTTTTTTTTGAGTTAAAGCTGCATTTAGGTAAACGCTCGTGTTTGAGTTTTCATGGGCGATAGTTCAACTTTGGTGACTAGGATTGTGGATTGCACTATAGTTGTTCATTTTGTATGCGTATTTTCTATCACCTTTTGTGAGCCTTCATTTTTTGTTGAGTTATAGTTGCATTTATGAAAGCGCTTGTGTTTGAGTTTTCATCGGCCATCCATCAACTTTGTTGACTACGATTATGGATTACACTGTAGTTGTACATTATGAATACACATTTTCTATCACCTTTCCCAAACCTTCATTTTTTGTTGAGTTATAGCCACATTTAGGAAATCACTAGTGTTTGAGTTTTTGTGGGGAATTGATCAATTTGGTGGCTACACTTGTGGATTACATTATAGTTGTGCATTCTATACGTGTATTTTCTATTTCCTTTCATGAACTTTGATTTTTCGCTGAGTTATAGCTACACTTAGGAAACCGCTAGTATTTGAGTTTTCACAGGCCATCGATCAACTTTGGTGACTACAATTGTGAATGCCACTATAGTTGTCCATTATATATGTGTATTTTCTATCGCATTTCGTGAACCTTCCTTTCTTTTTGAGTTACAGCCGCATTTAGGAATCTAGTCGAGTTTGAGTTTTCATCGGCCATCGATAGAAAATACGCATATAGAATGCACAACTACAGAGTAATCCATAATCGTAGTCACCAAAGCTAATCGATATCCCATGAAAACTTATACTAAAGCTATAACTGAATGAAAATACACATATAGAATGCACAACTATAGTGTAATTAAAAAGCGTAGTCACCAAAGTTGATTGATGGCCCACAGAAACTCAAACAAAATATGAAGGTTCGTGAAAGGTAATTAAAAATATGTATACAAGTTGGAATACTACAATACACTCTACAGTCGTAGTCAACAAAGTTGGTCGATGTCCCATGAAAACTCAAATACTAGCAGTTTCCTAAGTGCGGCTATAACTCAACAAAAAATCAAGGTTCGCGAAAAATAATAAAAAGTACACGTATAGAATGCAAAAATATAATATAATGCACAATTGTTGTTACCAAAGTTGATTGATGGCCCATGAAAACTCAAACATGAGCATTTTCTTAAATACGGCTATAACTCAAGAAAAAATGAAGGATCGTGAAAGGCAATTAAAAATATGCATACAAAATGCACAACTATAGTACAATCCACAATCGTAGTTAGCAAAGTTGATTGACTGCTCATAAAAATTGAAACGCTAGCAATTTCCTAAAGGTGATAGAAGATATGCGTATAGAATGCACAACTATAGTGTAAACCACAATCGTAGTCACCAAAGTTGAATGATGACCCCCGAAAACTAAAACATGAGCAATTTCCTAAATGTGGCTAAAACTCAACAAAAAATAAAGGTGCACAAAAGGCGATAGGAAATTAGCATTCATAATGCATGACAACAGTGCAATCCACAATCATAGCCACCAAAGTTGATTGTTGGCCCACGAAAACGAGTATGTGCAGGATCATCATGGAAAAAACAGGCCCTTAAGTGGCAAAAAATTCAGAAAATTCAAAGTTAGACAACTTGACATAAAAATTTGAATAAGTTATCTATAATATTTCAAAAATATGTAACAGTAGAATCTGTAGAAAATTGAATGTAGTTTCTAAACTACTAGGTTTGTTTAAATAAAAAGAAATCTATTTGGTGAAAATTTAAAATTTCAATGCAATGGTACTTAAATTTCAGGGAAAAAATAAGAAGTAGGTGTTTGTTTGACCACCCTAACCATAATAAAATGATAATATTTTTTTATAATATTTTAGATATAATTAGAAGACTCATTCCCCGATGTGATGTATATTTTTTTGTAATTTTTTTCCAAGTAAATAATTAATTATGATTTTTTTATTACAGCTTTTTAAAAAATATAAAAACTTGTATGTCTGATCACCTTAACTTGGTCAAAACTTCATGAAATTCAATGTATGTAAGCATAGAATGTGATGCATGTTTTGGATTCAAAAAATGTGACATCGTTTGAAAGCTATAGATGTTTTTCAATCAGCCTCTCAATCAAGACTTTAGTCGTAATTTGAATAGAAAATGAATAATAATTACTTATTAAATTCAAAGTAAAGTGTAATTTATATAGGTGGAAAGCTGAAAATCTCCTTTAAAAACCCTTTTCGTTTCATCAATTTTGGGTAAAACCATAGTCATCAGCCACATACCCATCATATTGCCAATTTTTGGCCCATCATGATTCTGCACATACCCAAACTCAAACACGATCATTTTCCTAAATGTGGCTACAACTCAACAAAAAATGAAGGTTCACGAAAGGTGATAGAAAATACGTGTACATAATGGACAACTACAGTGCAATCCAATATCATAGTCAATAAAGTTGATCGATGTCCCATGAAAACTCAAACATGAGTGGTCTCCTAAATGCGGTTATAACTCAATGAAAAAGTGAAGGTTTGCAAAAGGAAATTGAAAATAGCATACAAATTGGACAATTACCATGTAATCCACAATCATAGTCACCAAAGTTCACAAAAGGAAAGAGAAAATACACATATATAATGCACAACTATAGTGTAATCCATAAGCGTAGTTACTCATGTTGATTGATGGCCCAAGAAAACTCAATCTCGAGCGATTTCATAAATGTGGCTATAACTCAATAAAAAATGAAGGTTTGAGAAAGGCGATAGAGAATACATGTACATAATTGACAACTACACAACAATGCATGATTGTAGTCACCAAAGTTGCTCAAAGGGACATGAAAACTCAAACACGAGCGGTTTCCTAAATGCGGGTATAACTCAACGAAAAATGAAAGTTCGCAAAAGGCGATAGGAAATATGCATATAGGTTGGACAACTATAATGCAATCCCAAATTTTAGTCACCAAAGTAGATTGATGACCCAAAAAAACTCAAATATGAGGGGTTTCCTAAATGCGGTTATCACTCAAAAAAAAATTAAGCTTTGTGAAAGGCAATAGAAAATAAATGTACATAATGGAAAACTACAATGCAATCCACAATGATAGTTCCCAAAGTTGATCAGTGGCCCATGAATACTCAAGCACGAGTGGTTTCATAAGTGCGGCTATAACTCAACAAAAAATGAAGGTTCACAAAAGGTGATAGGAAATATGCATACAGGTTGGACAACTATAATACAAAATGGACAACTACAGTACAATCAACAATCGTAGTCACCAAAGTTGATTGATTGTCCACAAAAATAGAAACATGAGCAGTTCGATAAATGTGGTTGTAACTCAACGAAAAATGAAGGTTTGCAAATGGTGATAGGAAATATCCATACAAGTTGGACAACTATAATGCAATCCAGAATCATAGTCACCAAAGTTGATCGATGGCCCACGAAATCTCAAATATGAGCGGTTTCTTAAATACTACTATAACTCAACAAAAAATGAAGGTTTGTGAAAGGCAATAGAAAATACGCGTATAGAATGCATAACTACAGTGTAATCCACAATTGTAGTAACCAAAGTTGATCGATGCCCCACGAAAACTCAAACACGAGCATTTTCCTAAATGCGGCTATAACACATCAAAAAATGATGGTTCATGAAAGGCAATTAAAAATATGTGTATAGAATGCAAAAACTACAGTGTAATCCATAAGCGTAGTCACCAAAATTGATCTATGGTGCACGAAAACTCAAACCTTAGAGGTTTCCTAAATGCATCTATAACTCAACAAAAAATGAAGGCTCGCAAAGGGTGATAGAAAATATGCATACATAATGGACAACTACAATGCAATCCACAATGATAGTTCCCAAAGTTGAACGATGGCCCATAGAAACTCAAACATGAGTGGTTTCATAAGGATTGCGAAAGGTGTTAGAAAATACACTGATAGAATGCACAATGACAATGTATCCACATTTGTAGTCACTGAAGTTGATCGATGCCCCACGAAAACTCAAACACGAGCATTTTCTTAAATGCCGCTATCACTCAATGAAAAATGAAGGTTCATGAACGGCGATTAAAAATATGCATATAGAATGTGCAACTACAATAAAATCCACAATCGTAGTCATCAAAATTTATCGATGGATGAAAAAAACTCAAACACAAGCAGTTTCCTAAATGTGACTATAACTCAACAAAAAATGAAGGTTCATGAGAGGCAATATAAAATACGTGTATAGAGTGCACAACTACATTGTAATCAACAAGCGTAGTCACCGAAGTTGATCGATGGTCCAAAAAAACTGAAACACAAGAGGTTTCCTAAATGCGGCTATCACTCAATAAAAAATGAAGGTTCATGAAAGGCGAATATGTGTACGGAATGCACAACTACAGTACAATCCAGAAGCGTAGTCACCAAGGCTGATCGATGGACCACGAAAAACATAAACTTCAGCAGTTTCCTAAATGAGGGTATAACTCAAGAAGAAATGAAGGTCCGCGAAAAGCAAATGAAAATACGCGTAAAGAAAGGAAGCCTACAGTGCAATCCACAATTGTAGTCACCAAAGTTGATCGATGGCCAACAAAAATTCAAACACGAGCAATTTCCTAAGTGCGGCTATAACTCAACGAAAAATGAAGGTTCCCGAAAGGCGATAGAAAATAAACATATAGAATGCAAAACTACAGTTGATCGATGGCGCACAAAAACTCAAACATAAGCATTTTCCTAAAGGCGCCTATAAGTCAATAAACAATGAAGGTTCGTGAAAGGTGATAGAAAATATGCATACAAAATGTAGAACTGAAGTGTAATCCACCATCGTAGTCACCAAAGTTGATCGATGGCCCATGAAAACTCAAACTTGAGCAATTTCCTAAATGCGGCTATAACTCAACAAAAAATGAAGGTTCGCGAAAGAAGATAGAAAATATGCGTAATAAATAGGCACCTACAGTGCAATCCACAATCGTGTCACCAAAGTTCATCGATGGCCCACAAGAACTTAAACACAAGCGGTTTCCTAAATGCGGCTATAACTCAACAAAAGATGAAGGTTTATGAAGGGCGATTAAAAATATACGTACAGAATGCACAACTATAGTAGAATCCACAATCCTAGTCACCAAAGTTGATTGATGACCGACAAAAATTGAAACATGAGCGGTTTCCTAAATGCAGTTGTAACTTAACAAAAAATAAAGTTTCATGAAAGGCGATAGAAAATTAGCGTTCATAATGCACAACTATAGTGCAATCCATAACAGTAGTCACCAAAGTTGATCGAGGGCCCACAAAAACTCAAACTTGAGCAGTTTCCTCAATGCGGTTATAATTGAACAAGAAATGAAGGTTCCCGAAAGGTGATAGAAAATATACATACAAAATAGACAACTAAAGTGCAATCCACAATTGTAGTCACCAAACTTGTCTATGGCACACCAAAACTCAAACATATGCGGTTTCCTAAGTGCATCTATAACTCAATGAAAAATGCAGGTTCGCGCGAAAGGAGTTAGAAAATACACTTATAGAATAAACAACTACAGTGTAATCCACAATCATAGTCACCAAAATTGATTAATGGCCCACAAAAAATTGGAAAATGAGTGTTTTCCTAAATGCAGCTATAACTCAACATAAAATGAAAGTTTGTGAAAGGCAATTAAAAATATGCCTACAAATGCACAACTATAGTACAATCCACAATTGTAGTCACCAAAGTTCAAAGATGGCCCACAAAAACTCAAACATGAGTGGTTTCCTAATTGCGGCTATAACTCAACAAAAAATGAAGGTTCGCGAAAAGCGATAGAAAATACGTGTATAGAATGCACAACTTTAGTGTAGTCCACAAGCGTAGTCACCAAAGTTGATTGATGGCCCAGGAAAATATGAAACTCGAGCGGTTTCCTAAATGCGGATATGACTCAACAAAAAATGAAGGTACGCAAAAGGCGATAAATAATACAAGTAGAGAATGGACAACTACAGTGCAATCGACAGACATAGTCACTAATGTTGATCAATGGCCCACAAACACTGAAAAAAAAGCATTTTCCTAAATGCAACTAACTTAACAAAAAATGAAGGTGCGTGAAAGGTGATTAAAAGCATGCGTGCATAATGCATAACTATAGTACAATCCTCAATCGTAGTCACCAAAGTTGATTGATGGCCCACAAAAACTCAAACATGAGTGGTTTCCTAAATGCGGCTATAACTCAACAAAAAATGAAGGTTCCCAAAAGGTGATAGAAAATATGCGTATAGAATGCACAACTATAGTGTAATCCATAAGCGTACTCACCAAAGTTGATTGATGGCCCACAAAAACTAAAAGACATGCGGCTATAACTCAACAAAAATTGAAAGTTCACGAAATGTGATAAAAATACGCTTATAGAATGCACAACTCTAGTGTAACCCCCAATTGTAGTCACCAAAGTTGATCAATAGCCGAAGAAAACTCAAACATGAGCATTTTAATAAATGCAGCTATAACTCAACAAAAAATGATGGTTCTTGAAAATTGATTAAAAGTATCTGTTGTGCATTCTCTACACGTATTTTCTATCACCTTTTGCGAACCTTAATTTTTTTTTGAGTTATAGCCGCATTTAGGAAACCGCTCATGTTTAAGTTTTTGTGGGCCATCAATCAACTTTGGTAACTACAATTATGGATTTTACTATAGTTGTGCATTTTCTACACATATTTTTAATCGCCTTTCACAAACTTTCATTTTTTCTTGAGTTATAGCCGCATCTAGGAAAACGATCGTGTTTGAGTTTTCATGGGCCATCAATCAATTTTGGTAACTACGATTATGGATTACACTATAGATAATACAATCTATATGCATATTTTTTATCACCTTTTGCGAACATTCATTTTTCATTTAATTATAGCCGCAATAAGGAAACCGCTCATGTTTATGTTTTCGTGGGCCATCAATCAACTTTTGTGGCTATGATTGTGGGAATCATTGTAGTTGTCCATTATGTACGCGTATTTTCTATTGCCTTTTGTGAACCTTCATTTCTTGTTGAGTTATAGTAGCATTTAGGAAACCGCTCGAGTTTGAGTGTTCGTGGGCCATCGATCAACTTTGGTGACTAGGATTTTGGATTACAATGTAGTTGTGCATTCTATACCTGTATTTTCTATCGCCTTTTGCAAACCTTAATTTTTCTTTGAGTTATAGCCACATTTTGCTAACCTTCATTTTTTGTGGATTACATTGTAGTTGTGCATTCTATATGCGTATCTTCTACCGCCTTTCGCGAACCTTCATTTTTTGTTGAGTTATAGCTGCATTTCGGAAACAACTCATGTCTAAGTTTTTGTGGGCCATCAATCAATTTTGGTGATTGCGATTGTGGGTTGTATTGTAGTTGTGCATTCTGTACATATATTTTAATCAAATTTCACGAACCTTCATTTTTTGTTGAGTTATACCCGCATTTATGAAAACGCTTGTGTTTGAGTTTTCATAGGCGATCGATCAACTTTGGTGACTACAATTATGGTTTACACTGTAGTTGTGCATTCTATACGTGTATTTTCTATCAGCTTTCCACAACCTTCATTTTTTGTTTTGTTATAGCCGCAGTTAAGACCACTCGTGTATAAATTTTTGTGGTCCATCGATCAACTTTTTTGAATACGATTGTGGATTGAATTGTAGTCCATTCTATACGCGTATTTTCTATCACCTTTCATGAACCTTAATTTTTCGTTGAGTTGTAGCTACACTTAGGAAACCGCTCATGTTTGAGTTTTTGTGGGCCATTAAACAATTTTGGTGAATACGATTGTCGATTGCACTATAGTTGTCCATTTTGTACGTGTATTTTCAATCACCTTTCATGAACCTCTCTTTTTTCTTGAGTTATAGTTTTGGAAACCGCTCATGTTATAGGATTTCTGGGCAATCGATCAACTTTTGTTAATATGATTGTGGATTGTACTATAGTTCTGCATTTTGTAAGTATATTTTTAATTGCCTTCCATGAACATTCATTTTTGGTTGAGTTGTAGTCACATTTATGAAACCACGGGTCTTTGAGCTTTTAGGGGCCATCGATAAAATTTGGTGACTATTCTTGTGCATTACACTTTAGTTGTGCATTCTATGCGTATTTTCTATCGGCTCTCGCAAACTTTATTTTTTGGTTAGTTATAGCCATATTTAGTAAGTTGTCCGTGTTTTGAGTTTTCGTTGCCATTGATCATTTTTGGTAACTACGATTGTGGATTGAAATGTGTTTTTCCAATCTGTACGTGTATTTTCTATCGCCTTTAGTGAACCTTCATTTTTTTTGAGTTATAGCCGCATTTAGGAAACCGCTCATGTTTGAGTTTTTTTGGCCCATCAATCAACTTTGGTGACTACGACTATGGATTACACTATAGTTGTGCATTCTATACACGTATTTTCTATCACCTTTCATGAACCTTCATTTTTCATTGAGTTAAAGACGCACTTAGGAAACCACTCGTGTTTGAGTACTCCTTGGCCATCGATCAACTTTTGTCACTACGATTGTGGATTGCACTGTAGTGTTCCATTCTGTACAAGTATTTTCTATCGCTTTTCGCGAACCTTCATTTTTTGTTGAGATAGCCACATTTAGGAAATCCCTCGAGTTTGAGTTTTCATGGGCAACGATCAACTTTAGTGATTACACTTGTGGATTACACTATAGTTGTGCATTATATACGCTTATTTTCTATCGCCTTTTGCGAACCTTCATTTTTTTTGAGTTATAGTCCAATTTAGGAAACTGGTCATGTTTGAGGTTTTGTTGGCCATAGATCAACTTTGGTGACTACAATTGTGGATTGTACTGTAGTTGTGCATTCTATACACATATTTTTAATCACCTTTCATGAACCTTCATTTTTTGTTGAGTTATAGGCGTGTTTAGAAAAACGCTCATGTTTGAGTTTTTCTGACCAATCGATCAACTTTGGTGACTACAATTGTTTATAAAATTGTACTTGTGCATTCTATACAGATATTTTCTATTGCTTTTTGCTAACCTTCATTTTACATTGAGTTATAGATGCACTAAGGAAACCGCTCGTGTTTGAGTTTTGATGCACCATCGATCAACTTTTTTGACTATGATATCATCTTTTGTGAACCTTCATTCTTTGTTGAGTTATAGAAGCACTTAGGAAACCGCAAGTTTGACTTTTTGTGGCCTATTGATCAACTTTGGTGAATACGATTGTGGATTATACTGTAGTTGTGCGTTCTATACATGTATTTTTTATCACTTTTCATGATTATTCAATTTTTGTTGAGTTATAGCCTCATTTAGGAAACCGCTCATGTTTGAGTTTCTATGGGCCATCAACCAAATTTGGTGACTATGATTGTGTATTGCACTGTAGTTGTCCATTCTATAGATATATTTTTTATCGCCTTTCGTGAACCTTCAGTTTTTGTTGAGTTATAGCTACATTTAGAAAACCGCTTGAGTTTGAGTTTTCGTGGGCTATCGATCAACATTGGTGACTACCCTTGTCGATTACACTATAGTTGTGCATTCTATATGTGTATTTTCTATCGCCTTTCATGAACTTTCATTTTTTAGTTTTCGTGGGCCATTAATCAACTTTCGTGACTACGATTGTGCATTGCATTGTAGTTTCCATTTTGTACGCATATTTTCTTTCGCATTTCGTGAACATTCATTTTTTATTGAGTTATAGCCGCATTTAGGAAACTGCTCGACTTTTAGTTATCATGGGCCATCAATCAACTTTAATTTTTGTTGAGTTATAGCTGCATTTAGGAAAGTGCTCGTGTTTGACTTGTCGTGGGCCATCAATGAACATTGGTGACTGTGATTGTGGATTGTAGTGGAGTTCTCCATTTTGTATAGATATTTTTAATCGCCTTTCACGAACCTTCATTTTTACTTGACTTTTAGCCGCATTTAGGAAAACACTCGTGTATGAGTTTTCATGGGCCATCGATCAACTTTGGTGACTACGATTATGGATTACACTGTAGCTGTCCATTTTGTTCATGTATTTCTTATCGCCTTTTGTGAACCTTCATTTTTTGTTAAGTTATAGCCACATTTAAGAAACCGATCGTGTTTAAGTTTTCATGGGCCATCAATCAACTTCGGTGACTACAATTGTGGATTACATTTTAGTTGTGCATTCTATACATGTATTTTCTATCGCCTTTCATGAACCTTCATTTTTCGTTGACTACGATTGTGGATTGCACTATAGTTGTCCATTCTATAGATATATTTTTTATCGCCTTTCGCGAACCTTCATTTTTTGTTGAGTTATAGCCGCATTTAGGAAACCTATGGAGTTTGAGTTTGAGTTATAGCCACTTTTGACAAACCTACATTTTTTGTTGAGTTATAGCCGTATTTATTAAATCGCTCATATTTAAGTTTTCATGGCCAATCTATCAACTTTGGTGACTATAATTGTGGATTGGATTGTTGTTGTCGAATCTGTACGAGGATTTTCTATCGCCTTTCATGAACCTTTATTTTTCGTTGAGATATAGCGGTATTTAGGAAACCACTCTTGTTTGAGTTTCTGTGGAACATCGATCAACTTTGGTAACTACGATTGTGGATAGTACTATAGTTTTCAATTTTGTACGCATTATTCTATCGTCTTTCATGAAATTTCATTTTTTGTTGAGTTATAGCCCCATTTAGGAAACCGCTCATGTTTGAGTTTTCGTTGACCATCGATCAACTTTGGTGACTATGCTTGTGGATTACACTGTAGTTTTGCATTCTATACACGTATTTTGTATTTTCTTTCGTGAACCTTCATAATTTTTATATTTATAGCTGCATTTTGGAAACCACTTATGTTTGAGTCTTTTTGGGGAATCAATCAACTTTGGTGACTACGATTGTGCATTGTAATGTAGTTTTGCATTATGTATGCATATTTTTAATCACCTTTCATGAACCTTCATTTTTAGTTGAGTTATAGCTGCATATATGAAAATGTTTGTGTTTGAGTTTTTGTGGGCCATTGATTAACATTGGTGGCTACATTTGTGGTTTGCATTGTAGTTGTGCATTCTATAAGTGCGTTTTCTATCACCTTTCACGAATTTTCATTTTTTGTTGAGTTATAGCCGCACATAGGAAACAACTCGTGTTTGAGTTTTGCGTGGGCCATCGATCAACTTTGGTGACAACGATTGTGGATTGCACTGTAGTTTTCCATTCTATACGTATATTTGCTATTGCCTTTCATGAACCTTCATTTTTTTTTTAGTTATACCCTTGTTTAGGAAATTGCTCGTGTTTAAGATTTTCTGGGCCGTCAATCAACTTTGGTGACTACGATTGTGGATTGTTTTGTAGCGGTGCATTTTGTACGCATATTTTTAAGTGCCTTTCAGAAAGCTTCATTTTTTGTTGGTTTATAGCCACATTAAAGAAAATGCTCATGTTTGAGTTTTCATGGGCCATCAATCAACTTTGGTGACTAAGATTGTGGATTGTTCTGTAGTTATGCATTATGTACGCATATTTTTATTCGCCTTTCATGAACCTTCATTTTTTGTTGATTTATAATCGCATTAATGAAAAGGATCGTGTTTGAGTTTTTGTGGGCCATGTATCAAGTTAGGTGACTACGCCAATGGATTACACTGTAGTTGTGCATTCTATACCGGTATTTTCTATTGGCTTTCGCGAACCTTCATTTTTAGCCGCATCTAGGAAATCACTCATGTTTAAGTTTTTTAAGGCGATTGATCAACTTTGTTGACTATGATTCTGGATTGTAACTTAGTTGTGCATTTTGAATGTATATTTTTAATCGCCTTTCATGAACCTTCCTTTTTTGTTGAGTTAAAGACACATTTAAGAAAATGCTCGTGTTTGAGTTTTCGTGGGCCATCGATAAACTTTGGTAACTACGATTGTGGATTACACTGTTGTTTTGCATTCTATACACTTATTTTCAATCGCCTTTGTGAACCTTCATTTTTTCATTGAGTTATAACTGCACTTAGGAAACCGCTCGTGTTTGAGTTTCGTGGGCCATCAATCAACTTTGGTGGCTATGATTGTGGATTGCAATGTAGTTTTCCATTTTGTATGTGTATTTTCTATCGCCTTTCGCGAACCTTCATTTTTTGTTCAATTATAGCCACATTTAGAAAACCCCTCGAGTTTGAGTTTTCGTGCGCCATTTATCAACTTTGGTGACTATGCTTGTTGATTACACTACAACTGTAAATTCTTATTGCATATTTTCTATCGCCTTTCAAGAACCGTCTTTTTTTGTTGAGTTATAGCTGCATTTAGGAAAACCCTCATGTTTGAATTTTTGTGTGCCATAGATCAACTTTGCTTACTACGATTGTGGATTGTAACTCAATTGTGCATTTTGTACGTATATTTTTAATCACCTTTCACGAAACTCCATTTTATGTTGAGTTATAGCCGCATTTAGGAAAATGCTCGTGTTTAAGTTTTCGTCAGCCATCAATGAACTTTTGTGACTACGATTGTGGATTACACTATAGTTGTGCATTCTATACACATATTTTCAATTGCCTTTTGTGAACCTTCATTTTTCATTGAGCTATAGCCACACTTCAGAAATTGCTCTTGTTTAAGTTTTCATGGACCATCAATCAACTTTGGTGACTACGCTTATGGATTGCAATGTAGTTGTCTGATTTGTACACATATTTTCTATCACCTTTCACGAACCTTCATTTATCGTTGAGTTATAGTTGCATTTAGGAAAACGCTCATGTTTGAATTTTTCGTGGACATTCATCAACTTTGGTGACTACAATTGTCGATTACACTGTAGTTGTCTAATCTGTACGCGTATTTTATGTCACCTTTCACGAACCTTCATTTTTTGTTGAGTTATAGCCTTATTTAGGAAACCGCTCATGTTTGTCTTTATGTGGGCCATCGATGAACTTTGCTGACTATGATTGTGAATTGTAACTTAGTTGTAAATTTTGTGTGCATATTTTTAATTGCCATACACGAACCTTTAATTTTTTTTTGAGTTATAGCCGCATTTTAGAAAATCATCCTATCTGACTTTTCATGGACCATCGATCAACTTTGGTGACTACAATTGTGGATTACACTTTAGTTATGCATTCGATACGTATATTTTCTATCACCTTTTACGAACCTTCATTTTTTGTTGATTTATATCTGCACTTAGGAAACCGCTCGTGTTTGAGTTTTTGTGGGCCATCGATCAACTTTGGTGACTATAATTGTGGATTGCATTATAGTTGTCCAATATATATGTGTATTTTCTATCACATTTCATTAACCTTCATTTTTTGTTGAGTTATAGCTGCTTTTAGGAAACCGCTCGTGTTTGAGTTTTCTTGGGTGATCAATAAACATTGGTGACTACGATTGTGGATTACACTGTAGTTGTGCATTGCATACATGAATTTTCTAGTGACTTTTGCGAACCTTCAATTTTCATTGAGTTATAGCCGCACTTCATAAATCACTCGTGTTTGAGTTTTTGTGGGCCATCGACCAACTTTGGTGACTACGATTGTGGATTGTACTGTAGTTGTGCATTATGTATGCATATTTTTAATCACTATTCCTAAACCTATATTTTTTATTGACCTATGCCACATTTAGGAAAACACTTATCTTGTATCGCCTTTCGTGAACCTCCATTTTTGTTGAGTTAGAGATGCACTTAGGAAATCACTTGTGTTTCAGTTTTTATGTGCCATCAATCAACTTTGGTGACTACAATTGTGGATTGCACTGTAGTTGTAAATTTTATACACGTATTTTCTATCGCCTTTCGCGAACCTTCATTTTTCATTGAGTTATATCTGCACTTGGGAAACTGCTCGAGTTTGATTTTTCATCGGTCATTGATCAACTTTGGTGACTATGATTGTGGATTACACTATAGTTGTCCATTATGTACGTTTATTTTCTATTTCCTTTCGCGAACCTTCATTTTTTGTTGAGTTATAGCTACATTTCAGAAACCGCTCGTGTTTGAATTTTTGTGAGCCATCGATTAGCTTTGGTGACTACGGTTGTGGATTGTACTGTAGTTGTGCATTTAGTATGCATATGTTTAATCGCCTTTAATGAACCTTCATTTTTTGTTGAGTTTTTAGCCGCATTTAGGAAAACTCTCGTGTTTGAGTTTTTGTGGGTCATCAATCAACTTTGGTGGCTATGATTGTGGATTACACTGTAGTTGTGCACTCTATACGCATATTTTCTATCAACTTTCACGAACCTTCAGTTTTCTTTGAGTTATAACCGCACTTAGGAAACCGCTCATGTTTGAGAGTTTTCATGGGCCATTGATCCACTTTGGTGACTGCTATTGTCAATTACACTAAATTTGTGCATTCTATATGCGTATTTTCTATCGCCTTTCGTGAACCTTCATTTTTCGTTGAGTTATCTCTACACTTAGGAAACTACTCCTATTTGAGTCGTCGTGGGCCATCGATCAACTTTGGTGGCTACGATTGTGGATTGCACTATAGTTGTCCATTCTTTACGTGTATTTTCTATTGCCTTTTGAGAACCTTCATTTTTTGTTGAATTATAGTTGTATTTAGGAAACCACTCGTGTTTGAGTTATTGTGGGCCATCAATTAGCTATGGTAACTATGCTTGTGGACTATATTGTAGTTGTGGATTTTGTACACATATGTTTAATTTCCTCTCGCGAACCTTCAATTATTTGTTGAGTTATAGCCGCATTTAGGAAACCACTCGTGTGTGAGTTTTCGTGGGCCATCAATCAACTTTGGTGACTACGATTGTGGATTGCACTGTAGTTGTAAATTCTATACGCTTATTTCCTATTCCCTTTTGCGAACCTTCATTTTTTGTTGAGTTATAGCCTTATTTAGGAAACAACTCATGTTTGAGTTTTCGTGGGCCATCAATCAACTTTGGTGACTACGATTGTGGATTGGACTATAATTGTAAATTCTATACGCGTATTTCCTATCCCATTTTGTGAACCTTCATTTTTTGTTGAGTTATAGTTGTATTTAGGAAACCGCTCATGTTTGTGTTTTCATGGGCCAATGATCAACTTTGGTGACTACAATTGTTGAAAATGTATGTGCATTCTATACATGTATTTTCTATCGCCTTTTGCGAACCTTCATTTTTTTGAGTTATAGTTGCTCTTTGGAAACTGCTCGTGTTTGAGTTTTTGTGGGCCATCAATCAACTTTGGTGACTATGATTGTGGATTACACTGTAGTTGTGCATTCTATACACGTATTTTCTATCGCCTTTCAGAAAACTTCATTTTTTATTGAGTTATACCAGCATTTAGGAAACCACTCATGTTTGAGATTTTGTGGGCCATCAATCAACTTTAGTGACAATGATTGTGTATTATACTGTAGTTGTTCATTT
This sequence comes from Sequoia sempervirens, assembly GCA_007258455.2. Taxonomy (NCBI): domain Eukaryota; kingdom Viridiplantae; phylum Streptophyta; class Pinopsida; order Cupressales; family Cupressaceae; genus Sequoia; species Sequoia sempervirens. The sequence continues at coordinate 712,226 of VDFB02000006.1, forward strand.
TGTATGCATTTTTTTAATCGCCTTTCACAAGTGTTCATTATTTGTTGAGATATATCCGCATTTAGGAAACCGCCCGTGTTTGAGTTTTCGTGGGCCATCGATCAACATTGGTGACTACGATTATGGATTGCAGTATCGTTGTCCATTATGTATGCGCATATTCTTTCACCTTTGATGAACATTCATTTTTCCTTGAGCTATATCCGCATTTTGGAAACTGTTTGTTTTTGAGTTTTCGTGGGCCATCGATCAACTATGGTGACTACAATTGTGGATTGCATTGTAGTTCTCCATTTTGTACACATATTTTCTATTCGCTTTAGCGAACCTTCTTTTTTTTTTAAGTATTAGCCACACTTAGGAAACCACTCATGTTTGAGTTTTTGTGGGCCATCGATGAACTTTGGTGACTATGATTGTCGATTGCAATGTAGTTGTGCATTTTGTACGCGTATTTTCTATTTCCTTTCATGAACCTTCAGTTTTTGTTGAGTTATAGCCGCATATAGGAAACGGCTCGTGTCCTAAAGAGACACGGATCGTCCATTTTTTTAGAAACTAAGTTCTTTTTGAAAAAGATTTTTTTGAAAAGTAGAACCAGTACAGGTAACAGAGGCAAATTTTTTGAATCCTGTTATGAAAAATGGGATAATTGGGTTTTTTAGAGAATGTCATTTTGAGTAGACCCAGATTGTCCTTTTTTCAAAAAACTAATATTTCACCAACATGCAAGAACCCCTCAAATATAGAATCGATGAATCAATTTTTTTTGGCAAAAAATATGTGTTTTATAGGTACTTGTGTGCTCAAAGGACCCAAAACGTTCGATTTTTGAAAAAATAGTATGGCTATAGAATTAACAACAACAGTGCAATGCACAATCATAGTCACCAAAGTTGATCGACGACCAACCAAAACAAAAACACGAACAATTTCCTAAATGCGGCAATAACTCAACAAAAAATTAAGGTTCATGAAAAGCGATTAAAAATATCCGTATAGATTGCACAACTACAACACCAAAAACTATTGTTCTCACAAAAGTTGATCGATGACCCACGAAAACTCAAATACGAGTGTTTTCCTAAATGCAGCTATAACTGAACAAAAAATGAAGCTTCGTGAAAGGCGATCGATCAAAAACTAAAACATGAGTGGTTTCCCAAATACCGCTATAACTCAACAAAAAATGGAGGTTCATGAAACGCGATAGAAAATACATGTATGGAATGCATAACTACAATGTAATCTAGAAGCATAGTCACTAAAGTTGATTGATGGCCCATGAAAACTCAAACTCGAGCGGTTTGCTAAATGCGGCTATAACTAAAAAAAATGAAGGTTCATGAAAGCCGATAAAAACTCAAACACGAGTGGTTTCCTAAGTGTGGACATCGATCAACTTTAGTGACTACACTTGTGGATTACACTGTAGTTTTGCATTCTCTACGCATATTTTCTATCATATTTTGCCAACCTTTGTTTTTTTTTACTTATAGCCACATTTAGGAAACCAATCGTGCTCGAAATTTTGTGGGCCATCGATCAACTTTGGTGACTATGATTATGGATTGCTCTGTAGTTGTCCATTATGTATGCGTATTTTCTACCGCCTTTCGCGAACATTCATTTTCGATTGAGTTATAGCCGCATTTAAGAAACTGCACGTGTTTGAGTATTCATGGGCCATCGATCAACTTTGGTGACTACAATTGTGGATTGCATTGTAGTTCTCCATTCTGTACTCATATTTTCTATCGCCTTTCGTGAACCTTCATTTTTTGTTGATTTATAGCCGCATTTAAGAAACCTCTCATGTGTGAGTTTTTTTGGCCCATCGATCAACTTTGGTGACTACGCTTGTGGATTACACTATAGTTGTGCATTTGATATGCATATTTTCTATTGCCTTTCGCGAACATTCATTTTTTCTTGAGTTATAGCCGCATTTAGGAAACCACTCATGTTTGAGTTTTTGTGGACCATCGATCAACTTTGGTAACTACGATTGTCGATTGTACTATAGTTGTGCATTATGTACGCCTATTTTTAACTGCCTCTCATGAACCTTCATTTTTATTTGAGTTATAGCCGCATTTAGGAAAATGTTCGTGTTTGAGTTTTCGTGGGCCATAGATCAATTTTGGTGACTACGACTGTGGATTACGTTGTACTTGTCCATTATGAACATGTATTTTCTATCACCTTTTATGAACCTTCATTTTTTGTTGAGTTATAGTCGCATTTAGGAAACAGCTTGAGTTTGAGTTTTCGTGGGCCATCAATCAACTTTTGTGAGTAGTCTTATGGATTACGATGTAGTTGTGCATTCTATACGTGTATTTTCTATCGCCTTTCATGAACATTCATTTTCGGTTGAGTTTAGTTGCATTGAGGAAACCGCTCATGTTTGTGTTTTCGTAGGCCATCAATCAACTTTTGTGACTAAACTTGTGGATTACACTGTAGTTATGCATTCTATACGCGTATTTTCTATCGCCTTTCGCGAACCTTCATTTTTTATTGAGTTATAGCTGCATTTAGTAAACCACTCATGTTTGAGTTTTTGTGGGCCATTAGTCAACTTTCGTGACTACGATTGTGAATTCTACTGTAGTTGTGCATTATGTATGCATATTTTTAATTACCTTTCACAAACCTTGATTTTTTGTTGAGTTATAGTCGCATTTAAGAAAATGCTTGTGTCTAAGTTATTTGTTTGAGTTTTTTTGGGCCATCGATCAACTTTGCTGACTACGATTTTGAATTACACTATAGTTGTGCATTCTATATTCATATTTTCTATCGCCTTTTGTGAAACTTCATTTTTTGTTGAGTTATAGTCGTATTTAGGAAACCGCTCATGTTTGAGTTTTTGTGGACCATCAATGAACTTTGATGACTACGATTGTGGATTGTACTATAGTTGTGCATTCTATAGACATTTTCTATCTCCTTCCACGAACCTTCATTTTTTGTTGAGTTATAGCCGCATTTAGGAAACTGCTCGTGTTTGAGTTTTTCTTAGGCCATCGATCAACTTTGGTGACTACGATTGTGGATTGCACTGTAGTTGTCCATTTTGTACACATATTTTCTTTCGCCTTTTGTGAACCTTCATTTTTTGTTGAGTTATAGCCACATTTAGGAAACCGCTCGCGTTTGGGTTTTCATGGGCCATCGATCAAATTTGGTGACTACACTTGTGGTACTATAGTTTTGCATTCTATACACGTATTTTATATCGTCTTTCGTAAACCTTAATTTTTTCATTGAGTTATAGCTGCACCTAGGAAACCGCTTGTGTTTGAGTTTCATAAAACTTTGCCTCTCTACAAAACCCATTTTTTAGATTTTTCATAAAAAAATGAAAAAACTGCTTGTGTTACCTCTACTGCTTCTACTTTTCAAAAAAATCTATCTTTTTCAAGAACAAATAATTTTAAAAAATGGACAATCTAGGTCTCTTTAGCACACGAGAGCCTATAAAACCTATATTTTGATTTTCCTAAAAAAAAGTCTATTTGTAGATTCTATTTTTGGGGGGTTGTTACATGTTGAAAAATTAGTTTTTCAAAAAAGGACAAATTGGCTCTACTGAGAATGACATTCTCTACAAAATCCATTTCTCATATTTTTCATAGAAGATTCAAAAATTTTGCCTCTATTACCTCTACTGCTTCTAGTTTCAAAAAAATCTATTGTTTTAGAGAATAAACAATTTCAAAAAATAGACGATCTTTGTTTTTTTAGCACACAAGCACCTATAAAACCCATATTTTTTATTTTCCCAAAAAAAATTATTTCGTAGATTCTATTTTGGAGGGGTTCTTGCATGTTGGTGAAAATTTAATTTTTCAAAAAAAGGACGAGTTGGATATTACTAAAAAAGGCATTCTCTACAAAACTCATTTCTCAGATTTTTCATAAGAAGATTTTAAAAAATTGCCTATGTTACCTAGTGCTTCTACTTTTCAAAAACATCTATCTCTTTCAAGAACAAATTATTGTTTCAAAAAACGGACGATCTGAATCTCTTCAGCACCATCACCTATAAAACCCATATTTTTTTATTTTCCAAAAAAAATTATTTCATAGATTCTATTTCTGAGAGGTTATTGCATGTTGGTGAAAAATTATTTATTTGAAAAAAGGACAATCTGGGTCTACTAAGAACGACATTCTCTACAAAATCCATTTTGTAGATTTTTCATAAAAAAGACTCAAAAAAATTGCATCTATTACCTCAACTACTACTTTTCAAAAAAATCTATCTTTTTCAACAACTTATTTTTTTTAAAAATGGAAGACATAGGTCTATTCAGGACACGAGCACCTATAATACTCATATTTTTGATTTTCCCCACAAAAATTGTTTCGTAGATTCTATTTTTGAGGGGTTCTTGCATGTTGGTGAAAAATTAGTTTTTCAAAAAAAGGATGATCTGTGGGTCTATTCAGAATGACATTCTCTACCCATTTCTTAGATTTTTCATGAAAAGATTCAAAAAAATTGCCTCTATAATTCTACTGCTTCTACTTTTCAAAAACAACTTATTTAGAAAAAAAAAATGAACAATCTGGGTGTCTTTAGATGTCGAGCACCTATAAAACCCATATTTTCTGATTTTCCCAAAAAAAAAGTTTTGAAGATTCTATTTTTGACGGGTTCTTGCATGTTGGTGAAAAATTATTTTTTTGAAAAAAGGATGATCTAGGTCTACTCAGAACGACATTCTCTACAAATCTCATTTCTTAGATTTTTCATTAAAAGATTCAAAAAATTCACTTTAGTTACCTCTACTACTTCTACCTTTAAAAAAAATACATATCTTTTTCAAAAATAACTTATTTTTTCAGAAAATGGATGATTTGGATCTCTTTAGCACACGAGCACCTATAAAAACCATAGTTTGATTTTCCCAAAAAAAATTGTTTCATAGATTCTATTTTTGAGGGGTTCTTGAATGTTGTTGAAAAATTAGTTTTTGAAAAAAAGGACGATGTAGGTCTACTTAGAATGACATTCTCTACAAAACCCATTTCTCATATTTTTCATAAAAAGATTAAAAAAATTTGCCTTTGTTACCTCCACTAGTTCTACTTTTCAAAAAAATCTATCTTTTTAAAAACTCAGACAATCTGGGTCTCTAAGCACACAAGTACCTATAAAACACATGTTTTCGACTTTGCCAAAAAAAGTTGTTCCGTAGATTCTATTTTTGAGGGGTTCTTGCATGTTGGTGAAATATTAGTTTTTCGAAAAAATGACAATCTGGGTCTACTCATAATGACATTCTTTACAAAACCCATTTATCCCAGTTTTCATCAAAAAATTCAAAAAAATTGTGTTTTTTTTACCTCTAATGCTTCTACTTTTCAAAATAATCTATCTTTTCCAAGAAGAAGTTATTTTTACAAAACACGGAAAATGTGGGTCCTCTTTAGCACATGAACCTATAAAAGCCATATTTTTATGCCATGTTGGTGAAAAATTAGTTTTTTGAAATAAGGATGATTTGGGTCTACTCAAAACGACATTCTCTACAAAACCCATTTCCCAGATTTTTTATAAAAAGATTCAAAAAATTTGTCTATGTTACCTCTAATACTACTTTTTTTTAAAAATCTACGTTTTTCAACAAAAAATTATTTAAAAAAAATAGACGATCTAGAACTTTTTAGCTCTTGAGCACCTACGAAACCCATATCTTTTATTTTCCCAAAAAACTTATTTTGTAGATTCTATTTTTGAGGGCTTTTTGAATGTTGTTGAAAAATTAGTTTTTTGAGGAAATGGCGATCTAGGTACTAAGAACGACATTCTCTACAAAAATCATTTCTCAAATTTTTTATAAAAGATTCACAAAAATTGCCTTTGTTACCTCTACTATTTCTACTTTTAAAAAAATCTATCTTTTTCAACAACATAATTTTTTTAAAATGAAGAATCTGGGTTTCTTTAGCTCTCGAGCACCTATAAAACCAATATTTTCGATTTTCCCAAAAACATTGTTTTGTAGATTCTATTTTTTGGGAGTTCTTCCATGTCGGTGAAAAATTAGTTTTTCGAGAAAAGGATGATCTAGGTCTACTAAGAACGACATTCTCTACAAAACCCATTTCTTAGATTTTTCATAAATAGATTCAAAAAAATTGCCTCTATTTACTCTACTGCTTCGACTTTTTAAAAAATATATCTTTTTCAAGAACAACTTATTTTAAAAAACACCAGACAATTTGGGTCTCTTTAGCTCTCCAACACCTATAAAACCCATATTTTTTATTTTCCAAAACAAATTGATTCGTAGATTGGAGTTTTGAGGGGTTCTTGCATGTTGGTGAAAATTTGGTTTTTCAAAAAGGCACGATCTATGTCAACTCATAATCTGGATCCCTTTAGCGAACGATCACCTATAAAAATGATATTTCGATTTTCCCAAAAAAAGTTGTTTGAAGATTCTATTTTTGAGGTGTTCTTGCATTTTTTGAAAATTTAGTTATTCGAAAAGACGACGATCTAGGTCCACTCAGATAGACATTCTCTACAAAATCCATTTCTCATATTTTTCATTAAAAAATTCAAAAAAATTTCCTTTGTTACCTTCACTGCTTCCACTTCTCAAAAAAATCTTTCATTTTCAATAAACTACTATTTTTTCAAAAATCAGAAGATCTGGGTCTCTTGAGTACACGAGTACCTATAAAACCCATGTTTTTTATTTTCCCAAAAAAATTATTTTTTCGAAAACTCAAACTCGAGCGGTTTCCTAAATGCGGCTATAACTCAACAAAAAATGAAAGTTTTCAAAAGGTGATAGAAAATACACATACAAAATGGACAACTACAATGCAATCCACAATTGTAGTCACCAAAGTTGATCGATGGCCCATGAAACCTCAAACATGAGCGATTTCCTAAATGCAACTATAACTCAACAAAAAATGAAGGTTCACGAAAGGCGATAGAAAATACATGTACAAAATTGACAACTATAGTGTAGTTGACAATTGTAGTCACGAAAGTTGATGGATTTCCCACGAAAACTCAAACACGAGCGGTTTCCTAAATGCGTCTATAACTCAACAAAAAATGAAGGTCAGCGAAAGGCGATAGAAAATTAGCATTCATAATGCACAACTACCGAGCAATCCACAATTGTAGCTACCAAAATTGAACGATGGTCCACGAAAACTCAAACATGACCAGTTTCCTAAATGCCGCTATAATTCAAGAAACAATGAAGCTTCGCGAAAGCCGATAAAAAATACACGTATAAAATTCACAACTATAGTTTAATCCACAAGCGTAGTCACCAAATTTGATCGATGGCCCACTAAAACTGAAACACGAGGGATTTCCCCCATACGGCTATAAGTCAACAAAAAATGAAGGTTCGTGAAAGGAGATAGAAAATTATCATTCATAATGCAAAACTCTAGTGCAATTCACAATCGTAGTCGCCAAAGTTGATTATCAGCCCACGAGAACTCAAACATAGGCGGTTTCCTAAATGTGGCTATAACTCAACAAAAAATGAAGGTTCATGAAAGGTGATAGAAAATACGCATAAAGAATGGACAACAACAATGCAATCCACAATGGTACTCACAAAAGTTGATCAATGGGCCACGAAAAACTCAAACATGAGCATTTTTCTAAAGGCTACTATAACTCAAAAACAAATAAAGGTTTGTGAAAGGCAATTATAAATATGCATACACCAACTACATTACAATCCACAATCGTAGTCTTCAAAGTTGATTGATGGCTAACAAAAACTCAAACACAAGCATTTTCCAAAATGCACCTATAACTCAAGAAAAAATGAAGGTTCGTGAAAGGCGATTAAAAATACGTGTACAAAATTCACAAGTAAATCCACAATCGTAGTCACCAAAGTTGATCGATGGGCCACGAAAACTCAAACACGAGTGGTTTCCTAAGTGCAGCTATAACTCAACAAAAAATGAAGGTTTACGAAATGCGATAGAAAATACGTGTATAGAATGCACAACTATAGTGTAATCCACAATCATAGTCACCAAAGTTCACTGATGCCCCACGAAAATTCAAACACGAACATACACATAATTTTAATCGCCTTTCACGAGCCTTCATTTTTTCTTGAGTTATAGTCGCATTTAGGAAAATGCTCGTGTTTGAATTTTTGTGAGCCATCAATCAACTTTGGTGACTACAATATTGGATTGTATTGTAGTTGTAGATTATGTACACATATTTTTAATCGCTTTTCACGAACTTTCATTTTTTTCTTGAGTTATAGCCTTATTTAGGAAAACACTTGTGTTTGAGTTTTTGTGCCAGGCCATCAATTAACTTTGGTGACTACGATTGTTGATTGTACTGTAGTTATGCATTATGTACATATATTTTTAATTTCCTTTCACAAACATTGATTTTTTCTTGAGTTATAGCCACATTTAGGAAAACGCTCGTGTTTGAATTTTTGTAGGCCATCAATTAACTTTGGAGACTACACATATGGATTGTATTGTAGTTGTGCATTATGTATGCATATTTTTAATTTCCTTTCACGAACCTTTATTTGTTCTTGATTGATAGTCGCATTTAGAAAACCACTCGTGTTTAAGTTTCAGTGGGCCATCGTTTAATGTTGGAGACGACGATTGTGGATTGCACTTTAGTTGTCCATTCCATATGCGTATTCTCTATTACCTTTCACGAACCTTCATTTTAATTTGAGTTATACCTGCATTTAGGAAATCCCTCGTGTTTGATTTTTTGTGGGCCATCGATCAACTTTGCTGACTACAATTGTGGATTACACTATAGTTGTGCATTCTATACATGTATTTTCTATCAGCTTTCGCAAACCTTCATTTTTCGTTGATTAATAGCCGCACTTAGGAAACCGCTTGTGTTTGAGTTTTCATGGGCCATTGATCAATTTTGTTGACTATGCTTTTCGATTACAATACAGTTGTGCATTCTATACGTGTATTTTATATCGCCTTTCGCGAATCTTTATTTTTTGTTGAGTTATGGCTGCATTTAGGAAACCACTCATGTTTGAGGTTTCACGGGCCATCAATCAACTTTGGGGACTATGATTGTGCATTGCATTCTAGCTATCCATTATGTATGTGTATTTTCTATCACTTTTTCGTGAATCTTCATTTTCTGTTGAATTATAGCCGCATTTAGGAAAGCCCTTGTATTTGAGTTTTCGTGGGCCATTGATTAACTTTAATGATTACAATTGTGGATTACACTGTAGTTGTTCATTCTATACATGTATTTTCTATCACCTTTCGTGAACCTTCATTTTTTTTTAAATTATAGCCACATTTAGGAAACTGCACTGTAGTTGTCCATTCTATATGTGTATTTTCTATCACCTTTTGTGAAGTTTCATTTTTTTTTTAATTATAGCCACGATTGTGGATTGCACTGTAGTTGTCCATTCTATATGTGTATTTTATATCACCTTTCGTGAACCGTCTTTTTTTCTTGAGTTACAGCCATATTTACGAAACCGATCATGTTTGAGTTTTCATGGGCCATCCATCAACTTTCGTGACTACGCTTGTGGATTACACTATAGTTGTGCATTTTATACTCCTATTTTCTATCTCCTTTCACAAACATTCATTTTTTGTTCAGTTATAGCTGCATTTAGGAAACCGCTCGAGTTTGAGTTTTCAAAAAAACTAATATTTCACCAACATGCAAGAACTGCTCAAAACATAATCTACCAAACAATTTTTTGGGAAAATAAAAAGTATGGGTTCGTAAATCGTGATTAAAAATATATTACACTGTAGTTGTGCATTCTAATTACGTATTTTCTATCACCTTTCACGAACCTTCATTTTTTCTTCAGCTATAGCCGCATTTAGGAAATCCCTCCTATTTGAATTTTTGTTGGCCATCGGTCAACTTTGGTGACTATGATTGTGGATTGCACTGTAGTTGTCCATTCTGTACGTGTATTTTCTATCACCTTTTGTGAACCTTCATTTTTTCGTTGAGTTATAGCTGCACTTAGGAAACCGCTCATGTTTGAGTGTTTGTGGGCCATCGATCAACTTTGGTGAGTACACTTATGGATTACACTGTAGTTGTGCATTATGAATGTTAATTTTCTATTGCCTTTTAGGAACCTTCATTTTTTGTTGAGTTATGACTGCATTTACCAAACTGCCCATGTTTTAGTTTTTGTGGGACATGAATCAACTTTGGTGACTACGACTGTGGATTGTACTGTAGTTGTGCATTTTCTATGCATATTTTTAATCGCCTTTTATAAACCTTCATTTTTTGTTGAGTTATTGCTGCATTTAGGAAACCGCTAATGTTTGAGTTTTTTGGGCAATCGATTGGTGACTACAATTGTGGATTGTACTGTAGTTGTTCATTATGTAGTTGGGTGATTACACTATAGTTGTGCATTCCATACACATATTTTATATCTCCTTTCATGAACTTTTAATTTTTGTTGAGTTATAGCTGCACTCAGGAAACTGCTCGTGTTTGAGTTTCCGTGGCCCATCAATGAACTTTGGTAACTACGATTGTGGACTGTACTATATTTGTGAATTCTAAAAACATATTTTTAATCGCCTTTCACTAACCTTCATTTTTTTCTTGAGTTATAGCCGCATTTAGGAAAATGTTCATGTTTGAGTTTTTATGGGCCATCAATCAACTTTGGTGAATATGATTGTGGATTGTAATGTAGTTGTTGTACGCATAGTTATAATTTTTTTTTCACAAACCTTTATTTGTTTTTGATTTATAGCCGCATTTAGGAAACTGCTCATGTTTGAGTTTTCCTGGGCGATCATTCAACTTTTGTGACTACAATTGAGGATGCATTGTAGTTGTGCATTATGAACGCTAATTTTCTATCGCCTTTCGCTAACCTTCATTTTTTGTTAAGTTATAGCCACCTTTAGGAAACTGCTTGTGTTTGAGTTTTAGTGGGCAATCCATCAACTTTCGTGACTATGATTGTCGACTGCCCTGTAGTTGTGAATTTTGTATGTCTATTTTCTATCGCCTTTCGTGAACCTTCATTTTTTGTTGAATTATAGCTGCATTTAGGAAACCGCTCATGTTTGAGGTTTCATGGGCCATCAATATACTTTGATGACTACAACTGTTGATTGCACTGTACTTGTGCATTATGAATGCTAATTTTCTATCACCTCTTGCGAACCTTCATTTTTTGTTGAGTTATAGCTACATTTAGGAAATTGCTCGTGTTTGAGTTTTCGTGGGCCATTGATCAACTTTGGTGACTACGCTTGTGGATTACAATGTAGTTGTGCATTTTATACGTGTATTTTCTATCACCTTTCATGAACATTGATTTTTCGTTGAGTTAAAACTGCATTTAGGAAACCGCTCATGTTTAAGTTTTTGAGGGCCATCAATCAACTTTGATAACTGCGATAGTGGATTACACTCTAGTTGTGCATTTTATACACGTATTTTCTATCACCTTTTGTGAACCTTCATTGTTTATTGAGTTATAGCTGCAATTAGTAAGCCGCCCGTGTTTGGGTTTTCGTTGGCCATCGATCAACTTTGGTGACTACGATTGTGGATTGAAATGTAGTTGTCTATTATTTTTGCGTATTTTCTATCGCCTTTAGTGAACTTTCATTTTTTGTTGAGTTATAACAGCACTTAGGAAACCGCTCGAGGTTGAGTTTTCAAGGGCCATTGATCAACTTTGGTGACTACGATTGTGGATTACACTATAGTTGTCCATTCTGTATGTGTATTTTCTATCGCCATTCATGAAACTTCAATTGTTGTTGAGTTATAGCCGTATTTAATAAACTGCTCATGTTTGAGTTTTTTTTGGCCATTGATCAACTTTCGTGACTACGATTGTGGATTGCATTGTAGTTGTCCATTCTGTACGTGTAATTTCTATTACCTTTCGTGAATCTTCACTTTTCATTGAATTATAGCCACATTTAGGAAACCGCTCATGGTGACTACAATTGTGGATTACACTATCGTTGTGCATTCTATACGCATATTTTCTATCGCCTTTCGCGAACCTTAATTTTTTGTTGATTTATAGCCGCATTTAGGAAACCGCTCATGTTTGAGTTTTCGTGGGACATCAATTAACTTTGGTGACTACGATTCTGGATTGCATTGTTGTTGTCCATTTTGTACGCATATTTTCTATCGCCTTTTATGAACCTTCATTTCTTGTTGTATTATAGCCGTACTTACGAAACTACTTGTGTTTGAGTTTTTATGGGCCATCAATCAAGTTTTGTGACTAAGCTTGTGGATTACATTTTAGTTGTGTATCCTATAAGCATATTATCTATTTCCTTTCGCAAACCTTCAATTTTTGTTGAGTTATAGCCACATTTAGGAAAATGCTTATGTTTGAGTTTTGGTGGGGCATCGAGCAACTTTGCTGACTGCGCTTGTGGATTACACTGTAGTTGTGTATCCTATATGCGTATTTTCTATCACCTTTCTCGGACCTTAATTTTATGTTGAGTTATAGCAGCATTTAGGAAACCACTCATGTTTAAGATTTTGTCGAACATCAGCCAACTTTGGTGACTACGATTGTGGATTGTACTATAGTTATGCATTATGTGTGCCTATTTTTAATTGTCTTTCATGATCCTTCCTTTTTTGTTGAGTTATAGCTGCATTTAGGAAAACACTCACGTTAGAATTTTAATGGGCCATCAATAAACTTTGGTGACCACGATTGTGCATTACAGTGTAGTAGTACATTCTATACTCTTATTTTCTATCGCCTTTCACAAACCTTCATTTTTTATTGAGTTATAGCAACATTTAGGAAACTGCTCAAGTTTGAGTTTTTGTAGGCCATTGATCAACTTTGGTCACAAATATTGTTGTTTACACTGTAGTTGTGCATTGTATACAAATATTTTTTATTGTCTTTCGCGAACCTTCATTTTTTGTTGAGTTATAGCTGCATTTACGAAACCGCTCATGTTTGAGTTTTTGGGCCATCGATCAACTTTGGTGACTATGGTTGTGGATTGTACTAATGTTGTGCATTTTGTACACATATTTTTAATCCATTTTCATGAACCTTCATTTTTTGTTGAGTTATAGCCACATGTAGGAAAACACTCATGTTTGAGATTTTGTGGGCCATCGATCAACTTTGGTGACTAGGATTGTGGATTACACTGTGGTTGTGCATTCTATACCCATATTTTCTATCGCCTTTTGCGAACCTTCATTTTTCATTGAGTTATAGCTGCACTATGGAAACTTCTTGTGTTTGTCTTTTCTTGGGACGTCGATCAACTTTAGTGACTACGTTTGTGGATTACACTGTAGTTGTGCATTCTATATCTGTATCTTCTATCACCTTCCACAAACCTTCATTTTTTCTTGAGTTATAGCTGTATTTAGCAAAACCATTGGAGTTTGAGTTTTCGTGGGCCATCGATCAAGTTTACCAACTATGCTTGTGGATTACATTATAGTTGTGCATTCTATACGTGTATTTTTTACTTTGAGTTATACTCGCATTTAGGAAAATGCTCGCGTTTGAGTTTTCGTGGGCCATCGATCAACTTTTGTGACTATGGTTGTGGATTACACTGTAGTTGTGCATTCTATACACGTATTTTATATTGCCTTTAGCGAAGCTCCATTTTTTGTTGAGTTATATTAGCATTTAGCAAACTACTCATGTTTTAGTTTTTGTGGGTTATCGATCAATTTTGGTCACTACAATTGTTGACTGTACTATAGTTGGAGATTCTATCCACATATTTTTAATCCCCTTTCACCAACCTGCTTTTTTGGCTGATTTATAGCTGAGTTTAGGAAAACGCTCGTGTTTGAGTTTTTGTAGGCCATCGATCAACTTTGCTGACTATAATTGTGGATTACACTATAGTTGTACATTCTAAACGGATAATTTCTATCGCCTTTCGCAAACCTTCATTTTTCATTAAATTATAGCTGCCCTTAGGAAACTGCTGGTGTTTCAATTTTCATGGGCCATCGATCAACTTTTTATTGACTACGATTGTGGATTGCACTATAGTTTTCCATTCTGTACGTGTATTTTCTATTGCCTTTTGTGAACCTTCATTTTTTGTTGAGTTATAGCTGCATTTAGGAAACTGCTCGTGTTTGACTTTTTATGGGCCATTGATGAACTTTGGTGACTACGATTGTGGATTACACTGTAGTTGTGCGTTCTATACATGTATTTTCTATCGCCTATTGTGAACCTTCATTTTTTGTTGAGTTATAGCCACATTTAGAATACCCCTCATTTTTGAGTTTTTGTGGGCTATCAATTAGATTTGGTGACTACGATTGTGGATTGTACTGTAGTTTTCCATTATGTACGTGTATTTTCAATTGCCTTTTGCGAACCTTCATTTTTTGTTGAGTTATAGCAGAATATAGGAAACCGCTTGTGTTTGAGTTTTCATGGGTCATCGATCAACTTTGGTTACTACGGTTATTCATTGCACTATAGTTGTGTATTTTCAAGCCCCTCTCGCGAACCTTAATTTTTGGTTGAGTTATAGTTGCATTTGGGAAACTGCTATTCCTTGAGTTTTTGTGGGCCATTGATCAACTTTGGTGACTATGATTGTGGATTCCCCTGTATCTTTCCATACTGTATGTGTATTTTCTATCGCCTTTCGTGAACCTTTATTTTTTGTTGTCGTCGCATTTCAGAAAACGCTCATGTTTGAGTTTTTGAGGGAAAACTATCAAATTTGGTGACTATGCTTCTAGATTACCCTATATTTGTGCATTCTATACCTGTATTTTATATCGCTATTCGCGAACCTTCATTTTTTGTTGAGTTATAGCCACATTTAGAAAACTGCTCATGTTTGAGTTTTGTGAGCCATCGATCAACATTGGTGTCTATGATTGTGGATTGTACTATAATTGTGTATTATGTATGCATATTTTTAACTGCCTTTCACGAACTTTAATTTCATTTTTTGTGAAGTTATAGCCACACTTAGGAAAACACTCATGTTTGAGTTTTCGTGGGCCATCGATCAACTTTGGTGACTATGATTGTGGATTACACTTTAGTTTTCCATTATGTATTCGTATTTTCTATCACCTTTCGCAAACCTACATTTTTCGTTGACTTATAGCCGCACTTAGGAAACCATTTATGTTTGAGTTTTTGTGGGCCATCGATCAACTTTGGTGACTACGCTTATGGATTAAATTGTAGTTGTGCATTATGAACGTTAATTTTCTATCACCTTTCAGGAACCTTCATTTTTAGTTGAGTTATAACCGCATTTAGCAAACCGCTCATGTTTTAGTTTTTTGGGACATCAATCAACTTCGGTGTCTACAATTGTGGATTGTACTGTAGTTGTGCATTTTCTATGCACATTTTTAATCGCCTTTTACAAGCCTTCATTTTTTGTTGAGTTATAGCTGCATTTAGGAAAACTGCTCATGTTTGGGTTTTTTTGGGAAATCAATCAACTTAGGTGACTACGATTGTAGATTGTACTATAGTGCATTCTGTTTTTAATCGCCTTTCACGAGCCTTCATTTTTTCTTGATGTATAGCCATATTTAGGAAAATGCTCTTGTTTGAAGTTTCATGGGCGATCGATCCAATTTGGTGACTACGATTGTGGATTGCACTATAGTTGTCCATTCTATACGCATATTTTCTCACATTTCATGAACCTTCATTTTTTGTTGAGTTATAGCCGCATTTAGAAAACCACTCGTGTGTCATCGATCAACTTTGGTGACTACGATTGTGGATTTCACTGTAGTTGTGCATTATAAACGCTAATTTTCTATTGCCTTTCATGAACCTTCATTTTTTTTTGACTAGCCGCATTTAAGAAACTACTCGTGTCTTACTTTTTCTGGCCCATTGATGAAATTTTGTTACTACGCTTGTGGATTACACTATAGTTGTGCATTCTATATGCGTATTTTCTATTGCCTTTCACAAACCTTCATTTTTGTTAAGTTATAAACGCATTTAAGTAACCGCTCATGTTTGAGATTTTGTGGGCCATCGATCAACTTTGGTGACTATGATTGTGGATTGGAGTGTAGTTGTGCATTCTCTATGCATATTTTTAATCGCCTTTCACGAACCTTTATTTTTTGTTGAGTTATAGCCGCATTTTAAAAAATGCTCGTGTTTGAGTTTTCATGGGCCATCGATCAACTTTGGTGCCTACGATTATGAATTGCACTATAGTTGTCCAATCTGTACGCGTATTTTCTATTGGATTTCACAAACCTTCATTTTTTCTCTAGTTATAGCCACAATTAGGAAACCACTCGTGTTTTAGTTTTCATTGGCCATCGATCAAGTTTGGTGACTATGCATGTGAATTACACTTTATTTGTGTATTCTATATGTGTATTTTTTGTCCCCTTTGGTGAACTTTCATTTTTCTTTGAGTTATAGTTGCACTTAGGAAACCGCCTGTGTTTGTGCGTATCGTAGCCCATCGATCAAATTTGGTGACTATGATTGTGGATTGAATTGTTGTTGTCTAATCTGTAAGCGTATTTTCTATTGGGGTGTTGTCATAATAGTGGTTTACAATTCCTGAGATGAACGAATTTTAGCTGAAATCACATATTTTTAAAATATATAATGATTTAAGCCCTAAAAAGTTCCATTTTAAGGATTCCAATTGAAGAGGGTCTGATCAAATCACCTTAGATCAAACCCCTTTGGATAGAACCTCGCTAGTTTTAAACCATACCTATAAATGCGTCTCCTTTACACCTATCAAAATGCTGATAAAAAATCACTTTTGATTTAGATTTTGGGGGATCAAATGAATTCATTTAAAATTTATTTCAAATGATTATGGTATTCCTAACAAGCTATCCAATGAATATAATTTTAATATGTTTTTCTTTTGTTATGTATTTGTTTTTTAAGTTTTATTAAACATAGGTTTTTCATCGAAAATGAATTTCATTGTTCTTCACATGTGGGAAAATAGAAGATTATAAAAAAAAAAATTTGAAAAATATGAGTGCACCAGATATTGAAGTCCTTGATCCAACAAAAAAAAAATAAAATTAAATTTTTGACATATAAAAAAAAAGTTACGCATTATACAGCGTTGTGTCTAAATTGTAATTCATTTGACTTTGAAACTTGATTAAAGAAAAATATTCAATAAAAAACTATCTAACCAAGTGGAAGCACTAGATATCATAGTTACAAATCTAAATTTGAATAAATTAGAATTTTATCCTTCATGGAAAAAAAGTTATGCATTATCGGTGTTCGTCACTTTTTAAAAATGTTCTTTTGAAGAAAAAATCTATTTTCGTGGGAGATGGAAAAAGAAGTGCAATTTGATTCCAAAATTTTGAAAAAATTATTTTTAGAATCTACAGACAAAATTTGACGATACTCTAGTTTGCACCATCTTCAAATTCCTCACAGTTTAGCCGCTATAAGTGCCCGAATGTGAAGATTTAGTTAAAAATAATAATTTCAGTGTCCAGTTTGGCCAAAAATTGTAAACCACTATTATGGGATCACCCATTGCCTTTTGCAAACCTTCATTTTCTCTTGAGTTATAGCTGCATTTAGGAAACCGCTAGTGTTTGAGTTTTTTTGGCCATCGTAGACACCAAAGTTGATCGATGGTCCATGAAAACTCAAACACATGCGGTTTTTGAAATATTCAACTATAACTCAAAGAAATATGAAGGTTCACGAAATGCGATAGAAAATACATGTTTAGATTAAGCAACTACAGTGGGATCCACAATCCTAGTCACCAAAGTTGATTGATGGCCCACGAAAACTCAAACACGAGCAGTTTCCTAAAAGCGGCTATAACTCAACAAAAAATTCATACAGATTGAACAACTATAGTGCAATCCAAAATCATAATCACCAAAGTTAATCGATAGCCCACGAAAACTGAAACATGAGCGGTTTCATAAGTGTGTCTATAACTCGACAAAAATGAAGGTTTGTGAAAGGCGATAGAAAATATGCATATAGAATGCACAACTACAGTGTAATCAACAATTGTAGTCACCAAATTTGATTGATGGCCCATGA
Source organism: Sequoia sempervirens (assembly GCA_007258455.2). Lineage (NCBI taxonomy): Eukaryota > Viridiplantae > Streptophyta > Pinopsida > Cupressales > Cupressaceae > Sequoia > Sequoia sempervirens. The sequence goes on from VDFB02000006.1 coordinate 730,315, forward strand.
AAACTCAAACATGAGCATTTTCCTACATGCGGTTATAACTCAAAGAAAAATGAAGGTTCGTTAAAGGCGATAGAAAATACGCATATGCAATGCACAACTATAGTGTAATCAACAATTGTAGTCATCAAAGTTGATTGATGGCCCACAAAAACACAAACATGAATGGTTACCTAAATGCGGCTATAACTCAACAAAAAATTAAGGTTCACAAAAGGCGATAGAAAATATGTGTATAGACTGCTAACTACATTGTAATCCATAATAGTAATTTCAAAGTTGATCAATGGCCAACAAAAACTCAAACATGAGCGGTTTCCTAAATGCGGCTATAACTCAACAAAAAATGAAGGTTTGCTAAAGGTGATAGAAAATACACGTACAGAATGGAAAAATACACCGTAATCCACAATCGTAGTTACCAAGGTTGATCGATGGCCCACGAAATCTCAAACACGAGCGATTTTCCTAAATGTGGGTATAACTCAACAAAAAATAAAGGTTCATGAAAGGCGATAGAAAATAGGAATATACAATGCACAACTACAATGTACTCCACAATCATAGTTAAAAAACTTGATTGATGGCCCTTGAAAACTCAAACACGAGTGTTTTCCTAAGTGCAGCTATAACTGAACAAAAAATAAAGGTTCGCGAAAGGTGATAGAAAATAAATTTATACAATGCAAACCTATAGTGTAATCCACAATCATAGGCACAAATTTAATCGATGGCCCATAAAAATTCATGTGCGAGCGTTTTCCTAAATACGACTATAATTCAAGAAAAAATGAAGGTTCGTGAAAAGAGATTAAAAATATGCCTAAAAAATGCACAACTATAATACAGTCCACAATCGTAGTCACTAAAGTTGATTGATGGCCCACAAAAACTCAAACACGAGTCATTTCCTAAATGTGGCTACAAGTCAACAAAAAATGAAGGTTCATGAAAGGCGATAGAAAATACATGTATAGAATGGACAACTGCCTTGATATCCACAATTGTAGTCACTAAAGTTGATCGATGGCCCACGAAAACTCAAATATGAGTGTTTTCCTAAGTCCAACTAACTCAACAAAAAATGAAGATTCGCAAAACGCTATAGTAAATAAGCTATAAAATACACAACTACAGTGTAATCCACAATCGTAGTGACCAAAGTTTATCGATGGCCCATGAAAACTCAAACACGAGCATTTAACTAAATGCGGCTATCTCTCAACAAAAAAAGAAGGTTCTTGAAACGCAATTAAAAATATGCATACATAGTGCACAACTATAGTACAATCCACAATCGTAGTCACCAAAGTTGATCGATGCCCCTAAAAGACTCAAACATGAATGGTTTCCTAAATGTGGCTAACTCAACAAAAAATGAAGGTTCATGAAAGGCGATTAAAAATTTGCATACAAAATGCACAACTAGAGTACAATCCACAATCATAGTCACCAAAGTTGATCGATGCCCCAAAAAGACTCAAACATGTGTGGTTTCCTAAATGCGGCTATAAGTAAAAAAAAATGAAGGTTCGTGAAAGGAAATACAAATTACGTGTATGGAATGCACAACTAGACAGTAATGCACAAGTGTAGTCACCAAAGTTGATTGTGGATTGTATTGTAGCTATCTATTCTGTACGCATATTTCTTTTCTCCTTTTGTGATCCTTCAGTTTTTGTTGAGTTATAGCCGTATTTAGGAAACCGCTCGTGTTTGAGTTTTTATGGGCAATCGATCAACTTTGGTGACTACACTTGTGGATTACATAGTAGTTTTTCATTCTATATGTGTATTATCTATTCCCTTTCACGAACTTTCATTTTTCATTGAGTTATAGCTGCACTTAGGAAACTGCTCGTGTTTGAGTTTCATGAAACTTTGGCTCTCTACAAAACCCATTTTTTAGATTTTTCATAAAAAGATTGAAAATATTTGCCTTTGTTACCTCTACTACTTCTACTTTTGAAAAAACGGACAATCTGGGTCTCTTTTAGCACATGAGCACCTAGAAAACCCATATTTCAATTTTCCCAAAAAAATATTGGTTTGTAGATTTTATTTTTGAGGGGTTCTATTGCTTCTACTTTCAAAAAAATCTATCTATTTTATGAAAAAATAATTTCAAAAAACAGACGATTTGGGTCTCTTTAGCACACGAGCACCTATAAAACCCATATTTTTTATTTTCCCAAAAAAAATTATTTCGTAGATTCTATTTTTCAGTGGTTCTTGCATGTTGGTGAAAAATTATTTTTTCAAAAAAAGGATGATTTGGATATTACTCAAAATGACATTGTCTACAAAACCCATTTCTCAGAGTTTTCATAAAAAGAGTTAAAAATTTTGCCTATGTTACCTCTACTGCTTCTACTTTTTTTAAAAATCTGTCTCTGTCGAGAACAATTTATTTTTTCAAAAAACAAACGATCTAAATCTCCTCAGCACACCAACAACTATAAAAGACATATTTTCAATTTTCCGAAAAAAAATTGATTCGTAGATTCTATTTTTGAGGAGTTGGTCTACTCAGAATGACATTCTCTACAAATCCCATTTCTTAGAATTTTCATAAAAAGATTCAAAAAAATTTCCTCTATTACCTCTACTACTTCTACCTTTCAAAAATATATATATCTTTTTCAAGAATAACTTTTTTTTTCAGAAAATGGACGATCTGGGTCTCTTGAGCACACAAGCACCTATAAAAACCATATTTTGATTTTCCCAAAAAAAATTGTTTCATAGATTCTATTTTTGAGGGTGCTTGCATGTTGTTGAAAAATTAGTTTTTCGAATAAAGGATGATATAGGTCTACTCAGAACGACATTCTCTACACAATCCATTTCACAGATTTTTCGTAAAAAGATTCAAAAAAATTGCCTCTGTTACCTCCACTGCTTCTACTTTTTAAAAAATCTATCTTTTTCAAAAACAACTTATTTTTTCAAAACCAGACAATTTAGGTCTTTTCAACACACGAGTACCTACAAAACCCATATTTTTTATTTTCCCAAAAAAAATTGTTTCATAGATTCTATTTTTGAGGGGTTCTTGCAAATTGGTGAAATATTAGTTTTTCGAAAAAAAGACAATCTAGGTCTACTCAGAATGACAGTCTCTACAAAACCCATTTATCATAAAAAGATTCAAAACATTTGCATGTGTTACCTCTACTACTTCTACATTTCAAAATAATATATCTTTTTCAAAAACAAGTTATTTTTTCAAAAAACGGATGATCTAGGTTTATTTTTAGCACATGAACACCTATAAAACCCATATTTTCAAGTTTACAAAAAAAATGTTTCGTAGATTCTATTTTCGAGGGCTTCTTGCATGTTGGTGAAAAATTAGTTTTTTGAAATCAGGAGGATCTCGGTCTACTCAAAATGACATTCTTTACAAAACCCATTTCTTAGATTTTTCATAAAAAGATTCAAAAAAAAAATCTTTGTTACCTCTACTGCTTCTACTTTGAAAAAAGAATCTATGCTTTTCAAGAAAAACTTATTTTTTCAAAAAGTGGACGAGATGGGTCTCTTTCGCCTCTCGAACAACTACAAAACCCATATTTTTTATTTTCCCAAAAAAAATTGTTTTGTAGATTCTATTTTTGAAGGGTTCTTAAATGTTGGTGAAAAATTAGTTTTTCGAGAAAAGGACGATCTAGGTCTACTAAGAACAACATTCTCTACTAAACCCATTTCTCAAATTGTTCATAAAAAGATTAAAAAAATTTCCTCTCTTACCTCTATGCTACTACTTTTCAGAAAAATCTATATTTTTCAAAAACAACTTATTTTAAAAAAAACCGGATGATCTGGGTCTCTTTAGCTCTTGAGCACCTATAGAACCCACATTTTCAATTTTTCCAAAAAATATTGTTTCGTAGATTCTATTTTTGAGGGGCTCTTGCATATTGGTGAAAAATTAGTTTTTCGAAATAAGGACGATCTAGCTCTACTTAGAACAACATTCTCTACAAAACCCATTTTTTAGATTTTTCATAAAAAGATTCAAAAAAATTATCTTTGTTACCTCTACTGTTTCTACTTTTCAAAAATATCTTTCTTTTTCAAAAACAACTTAATTTTTCAAAAACTGGACAATCTGGGTTTCTTGCACACACGAGTACCTATAAAACCCATATTTTCGATTTTCCCAAAAAAATTGCTTCCTAGATTCTATTTTGAAGAGTTCTTGCATGTTGCTGAAATATTAGTATTTTGAAAAATAAACTTGAGCGGTTTCCTAAATGAGGCTATAACTAAACAAAAAATGAATGTTTGTGAAAGATCATAGAAAATACAGATATAAAACGCACAACTACAGTTTAATCCACAAGCATAGTCACGAAAGTTGATAGATGGCCCACGAAAACTCAAACACGAGCGATTTCCTAAATGTGGCTATAACTCAACAAAAATTGAAGGTTCGCAAGAGGTGATAGAAAATACACATACAAAATGGACAACTACAGTGCAATCCACAATCGTAGTTGCCAAAGTTGATCGATGGCCCATGAAAACTCAAACACAACTAGTTTTCAAAGTGTGCAGCTATAACTCAACGAAAAATGAAGGTTCGTGAAAGGCGATAGAAAATACGCGTATAAAATGCACAACTATAGTGTAATCCACAATTGTAGTCAACAAAGTTGATCGATAGCCCACGAAAAATCAAACATGAGTGTCTTCCTAAATGCGGTTATAACTAAATAAAACAATGAATGTTCATCAAAGGCGATTAAAAATATGCGTACAAAATGCACAACCTACAATACAATCCATATTCGTAGTCACCAAAGTTGATTGATGGCAACAAAAACTCAAACATGAGTGGTTTCCGAATTGCTGCTATAACTCAACAAAAAATGAAGGTTCGAGAAAGGCGATAGAAAATACGCATATATAATGCACAATTACAATGTAATCCATAAGCATAGTCACAAAAGTTGAACGATAGCCCACGAAAAACTCAAACTCAAGTGGTTTCCTAAATATGGCTATAAATCAACAAAAAATGAAGGTTCACGAAAACCGATAGAAAATACGCGTAAAAAATGGACAACTATAGTGCAATCTACAATCGTAATCACCAAAGTTGATCTATCCCACGAAAACTCAAATACGAGCGGTTTCAAAAGTGCAATTCTAACTCAATGAAAAATCAAGGTTCTTGAAAGGCGATAGAAAATACTTGTATAGAATGCACAATTATAGTGTATCCACGATCATAGTCAACAAAGCTGATCGATGGCCCATGAAACCTCAAACATAATTGATTTCCTAAATGCGGCTATAACTCAACAATAACTGAAGGTTAATGAAAGGCGATTAAAAATACAATCCACAATTGTAGTCACCAAAGTTGATTGATGGCCCACAAAAACTCAAATATGAACGGTTTAAATGCTGCTATAACTCTACAAAAAACAAAGGTTCATGAAAGGCGATGGGAAATTAACATTCATAATGCACAACTACAGTGCAATCCACAATTGTAGTCACCAAAGTTTATCGATGGCCCACGAAAACTCAAACATGAGAGGTTTCCTAAATGCAGCTACAACTCAACAAAAAATGAAGGTTCGCAAAAGGCTATTGATGAACTTTGGTGACTACGATTATGGATTACACTGTACTTGTGCATTCTATACATGTATTTTCTATCGCCTTTCATGAACCTTCATTTTTTCTTGAGTTATAGCCACATTTAGGATACCCCTCATGTTTGAGTTTTTGTGGGCCATCGATTAGATTTGGTGACTACGATTGTGGATTGTACTATAGTTTTCCATTCTGTACGTATATTTTCTATTGCCCTTCGCGAACCTTCATTTTTTGTTGAGTTATAGCCGAATATAGGAAACTGCTTGTGTTTGATTTTTCATGGGTCGTCGATCAACTTTGGTGACTACGATTATGCATTGCACTATAGTTGTGTATTCTATACGTGTATTTTCTATCCCCTTTCATGAACCTTAATTTTTGGTTGAGTTATAGTCGCATTTGGGAAACTGCTATTGCTTGAGTTTTTGTGGGCCATCGATCAACTTGGGGACTACGCTTGTGGATTCCCTTGTACCTTTCCATATTGTATGCATATTTTCTATTGCCTTTCATGAACCTTTATTTATTGTTGAGTTATAGCCGCATTTAGGAAAACGCTCTTGTTTGAGTTTTTGAGGGCGAACTATCAACTTTGTTGACTACGCTTTGGGATTACCCACGAAAACTCAAACAAGAACAGTTTCCTAAATATTGCTATAACTCAACGAAAAATGAAGGTTCATGAAAGGTGATAGAAAATACTCATATAGTGCAATACAAAATACGCATATAAAATGCACAACTACAATGTAATCCACAAGCGTAGTCAGAAAAGCTGATCAATGGCCCACGAAAACTCAAACATGAGCGGTTTCCTAAATGGGGCTATAACTCAACAAAAAATGAAGGTTCACGAAAGCCAATAGAAAATACGTGTACACAATGGGCAACAACAGTGCAATCCACAATCATAGTCACCAAAGTTGATTGATGGGCCACGAAAACTCAAAAACAAATAGTTTGCTAAGTGCAGCTATAACTCAACAAAAAATGAAGGTTCGTGAAAGGAAATAGAACATACGCGTATTAAATGTACAACTACAATGTAATCCAAAATCATAGTCACCAAAGCTGATCGATGGCCCGCATAAACTCAAACACAAGTGTTTTCCTAAATGCGGTTATAACTCAACAAAAAATTAAGGTTCATGAAAAGAGATTAAAAATATGCGTAAAAATTGTAAACCTATAGTGTAATCCACAATCGTAGTCACCCAAGTTGATCGATGGCCCATGAAAACTCAAACACAAGCAGTTTACTAAATGTGGCTATAACTCAATGAAAAATGAAGGTTCGCTAAAAGTGATAGAAAATACGCGTAGAGATTGGAGAACTATAGTGTAATCCACAATCGTAGTCACTAAATTTGATTGATGGCCCACGAAAAATATGCACATTGAATGCACAACTACAGTCTAATCCACAATCGTAGTCACCAAGTTTGATAGATGGCCTAGGAAAACTCAAACACGAGTGTTTTCCTAAATGCGGCTATAACTCAAAACAAATGAAGGTTTGTGAACGGCGATAGGAAATACACATATAGAATGCACAACTACAGTGTAATCCACAAGCGTAGTCACCAAAAAATGAAGGTTCATGAAAGGCGATAGAAAATACGCATACAGAATGCACAACTATAGTGCAATCCACAATCGTAGTCACCAAAGTTGATCCATCATGGCTGACAAAAACTAAAACATGAGCGGTTTCCTAAACGCAGCTATAACTCAACAAAAAATGAAGCTTCAAGAAAGGCCATAGAAAATACACATACAAAATGGAAAACTACAATGCAATCCACAATCGTACTCACCAAAGTTGATCGATGGCCGACGAAAACTCAAACACGAGTGGTCTCCTAAATGCGGCTATAAATCAATGAAAAATTAAGGTTCGCAAAAGGGGATAGAAAATATGAGTTTAGAATTCACAACTACATTGCAATGCACAATTGTAGTCACCAAAGTTGATCGATGATCGACGAAAACACAAACACAAGCCCTTTCCTAAATGTGGCTATAACTCAGTGAAAAATGAAGGTTTTTGAAAGGCGACAGAAAATAAGCGTATAGAATGGAGAACTACAGTGCCATCCACAATCGTAGTCACCAAAGTTGATCGATGACCCACGAAAACTCAAACACGAGAGGTTTCCTAAATTAGGCTTAAACTCAGTGAGAAATGAAGGTTTGCGAAAGGGGACGGAAAATAAATATATAGAATTCACAACTATAGTGCAATCCACAATTGTAGTCACCAAAGTTGATCAATGGCCCACGAAATCTCAAAAACGAGCGGTTTCCTAAATTTGGCTATATTTCAAGAAAAAAATCAAGGATCGTGAAAGGCGATAGAAAATATGCATATAGAATGCACAACTAGAGTCTAATCCACAACCGTAGTCACTAAAGTTGATCGATGGCCCACGACAATTGAAAATCAAGCGGTTTCCTCAATGCGGCTATGACTAAAAAAAAATGAAGGTTCATGAAAGGTGATGGAAAATACACATAGAGAATGGACAACTAAAATGCAATCCATAATCGTATTCACTAAAGTTGATAGATGGCCCACAAAAATGAAAACACGAGCGGTTTCCTAAGTGCAATTATAAGTCCATGAAAAATGAAGGTTCGTGAAAGGTGATAGAAAATACGCGTATAGAATGCACAACTATAGTGTAATCCACAATCGTAGTCACCAAAGTTGATCGATGGCCCACAAAAACTCAAACATGAGCAATTTCCCAAATGCGGTTAATAACCCAACAAAAAATGAAGGTAAGCAAAAGATGATAGAAAATACGCATATAGAATGCACAACTACAGTGTAATACACAAGTGTAGTCACCAAAGTTGATCGATGGCCCACGAAAACTCAAACTCGAGTGGTTTCCCTTAATGCGGCTTGAACTTAACAAAAAATGAAGGTTTGTGAATGGGGATAGAAAATCCATGTAAACAATGGACAACTACATAGCAATCCACAATCATAGTCAGCAAAGTTGATCGATTGCCCACGAAAACACAAACACGACCGTTTTCCTAAATATGGCTATAACTCAACAAAAAATGAAGGTTCAGGAAAGGCAATAGAAAATACACGTATAAAAAGCACAACTACAGTGTAATCCACAAGCGTAGTCACCAAAGTTGATCCATTGCCTATGAAAACTCAAAATCGAGTCATTTTCTTAAATGCGGCTATAACTCAACAAAAAATTAAGGCTCAGGAAAGCCGAGAAAATACACATAGAGAATGGGAAACTACAACGCCATCCACAAATGTAGTCCCCAAACTTGATCGATGGCACACAAAAAGTCAAACACGAGCATTTTCCTAAATGCAGCTATAACTCAACAAAAAATAAAAGTCCATGAAACAGGATTAAAAATATGCATATAGAATGCACAACTACAATACAATCTACAATCGTAGCAACCAAAGTTCAAAGATGGCCCACTAAAACTTAATCATGAGCAGTTTCCTAAATGCGGCTATAACTAAACAAAAAATGAAGGTTCACGAAAGGTGATAGAAAATACGCGTACAAAATGAACAACTACAGTACAATACACAATCATAGTCACCAAAGTTGATCGGAGGCCCACGAAAACTCAATCTCGAGCTGTTTCCTAAATGCGGGTATAACTCAACAAAAAATGAAGGTTCGCATAAGGCAATAAAAAATACGTGTATAAATGCAAAAAAATAGTACAATACACACGTAGTCACCAAAGTTGATCGATGGCCCACGAAAACTCAATATCGAGTTGTTTCCCAAATGCGGCTATAACTCAACAAAAATTTAAGGTTCGCATAAGGCGATAGAAAATACGCATACAAAATGGACATGTACAATGCAATCCACATTCGTAAACACAAAAGTTGATAGATGGCCCATGAAAACTCAAACATGAGCGGTTTCCTAAGTGCGGCTATAACTCAACGAAAAATGAAGGTTCATCGATCAACTTTGGTGACTACGCTTGTGGATTACACTGTAGTTGAGCATTCTATACGCGTATTTTCTATCCCCTTTCGCGAACATTCATTTTTTGTTAAGTTATAGCCGTATGTAGGAAACGACTCATGTTTGAGCTTTTGTGGGCCATTTATCAACTATGGTGACTACGATTGAGGATTACACTGTAGTTTCCCATTCTTTACGTTTCTTTCATATCGCCTTTCAAGAACCTTCATTTGTTGTGGAGTTATAGCCACATTTAAGAAACCACTCGAGTTTGAATTATATCTGGAGGAGTTTTTTATTAGTATCACTATAATTGGCAGACCTCCAGATCTAGAGGTGTTTTTACTAAATTTGGCAGTGTTCCTTTTTGCGCTTCTCAGCCCCTCTCCATTGGGCTTTTCAAATTTGCACCTCAACTTCCAGAGGCCATATCTCGGCCATACTGTGGTATTTTCGCATGCAATTATTTTTTAAATGGGGTGAAATTTCATGCTCTTCGCAATGGTGCAGGTATTTTCCAAAAATGAGAACTAAACAGCTACAACACTGAGAAAAATGCAGAATTCTATCTTCTGCATCTAGACACATTTTTGTGTGCTATTTTTTTTTAAAGTGCATGTTTTTTCCCGTTCTTCATAATGGTGCTACTAATTTCCTCTTTTCTATTAGAGAATTTTATTTTAAACACATGTCCTTTTTTGGACCTTATGAGCTCACATAGCATGTATTTATGTTTTTGTAAACACACTGAGATAAAGTGCCTCAACTTTGTATTTGCAGTATTGAGATTTTTGCACATCACTTTATGACATGTTGTACTCACACTATGATATAAAGTGCCATGGGGGTTAATCTTTTCCTTTTTGACTTCATACATTTCTCATGCGTATGTGACTTTTGTTTTCACATCCTTCATATCTGCTTGTACTTTCATGATTGCACCTTCAGATGTTCTTGATTCCTCTTCATGCGCTACTTTTAGGTATTCATTTTTAGTATACCTATTGTACCTCTCCCTTGTCATCATTACAGAGGGGTTTCTACTGTTGGTGCTACTGCTTCCTTGGTTTCGTTGGAGTGAGCTATGTATACAGTATTTCTTACTATGTACTAGGTGAATGCAGTGGCTGGGTACCCATGCATTTCAGTGAGATGGAGCACTTACCATATGGACACTCTTACATTCCTATTTTTGGAGGCGACCTTTCACTTTCTCATGATTACTTCTTCAGACTTTTGGTTCCTTAGCCATCTGTATCTTTGAGTTTGAAGTGTTTGCCTTTGTTTGCCATCTAATTCAAGTAGTGTCATTGGGGGCACTCATACAGATTCTTGTCTTCTTTGAAATTGATCATCAAATGTTTCAGTGGAGGTTATTGTTTCAGCATTTCAACAGTCCTTCTTTGACAGTGTTTGCAGCTTATCCATGCTTCTAGATATTACGTGTACAAAATGGATGGGTATAGGGCAATCCACAATAGAACCAAAAAATGAAGGTTCACGAGAGGCAACAGAAATTACACGTACAAAATGTACAACTACAGTGCAATCCACAATCGTAGTCACCAAACTTGATCGATGGCCCACGAACACTCAAACACAAGCGGTTTCCTAAGTGCAGCTATAACTCAACAAAAATTTATAGTTCGCGAAATGCGATAGAAAATACGCTTATAGAATGCACAACTATAGTGTAAGCCACAATCGTAGTCACCAAAGTTGATCGATGGCCCACAAAAACTGAAACATGAGAGGTTTCCTAAATGCGGCTATAATTCAACAAAAAAAGAAGGTTCGCGAAAGGCGAAAGAAAATACATGTAAATAATGCACAACTATAGTGTAATCCACAAGCATAGTCACCAAAGTTGATCGATGAACCTACATGTTTTGTTGAGTTATAGCCGCACTTAGGAAACCACTAATGTTTGAGTTTTCATGGGCCATCTATCAACTTTTGTGGCTACAAAAGTGTAATCCACAAGTGTAGTTACCGAAGTTGATTAATGGCCCACATAAACTCAAACTTGAGCAGTTTTCTAAATGCGGCTATAACTCAACAAAAAATGAAGGTTCACGAAAAGCAATAGAAAATACGCGTACAGAATGGACAACTACTGTGCACTCCATAATCTTAGTCACTAAAGTTGATCGATGGCCCATGAAAACTCAAACACGAGGGGTTACCTAAAGGTGGCTATAACTCAAGAAAAGATGAAGGTTCATGAAAGGCACTAGAAAGTACGTGTACAAAATGGACAACTATAGTGCAATCCACAATCGTGGTCACCAAAGTTAATTGATGGATCATGAAAACTCAAATAGGAGCATTTACTAAATGTGGCTATCACTGAATAAAAAATGAAAGATGAGTGTAATCCTGATTGCCACTATAACTCATTAAAAAATGATGGTTCACAAAAGTCTATAGAAAATACGCGTATAGAATGGACAACTACAGTGCAATCCACAATCGTAGTCCCCAAAGTTGATCGATGGTCCACGAAAACTCAAACTAGAGGGGTTTCTTAAATGCAGCTATAACTCAACAAAAAACAAAGGTTCGTGAAAGGCAATAGAAAATACACATATGAAATGCACAACTACAGTGTAATCCACAAACATAGTCACCAAACTTGATCGATGGCCCACGAAAACTCAAACATGAGAAAAGGTTCACGAAAGGAGATTGAAAATACGCGTACAAAATGGACAACTACATTGCAATCCTCAATCATAGTCACCAAAGTTGATCAATGGCCCACGAAAACTCAAACCTTGTTATTTCCTAAATGGCCATCACTAAAATTTTGTCAATACGATTGTGGATTGCATTGTATATGTGAATTTTGTACGCGTATTTTCTATCACCCTTCACGAACGTTCATTTTTTGTTGACTTATAACTACATTTAGTAAACTGCTCATGTTTGAGTTGTTGTGGTCCATCGATCAACTTTGGTGACTACGATTGTGGAATGCACTGTAATTGTCTATTATGTACACGTATTTTCTATCGCCTCTCGTGAACCTTCATTTTTTGTTGAGTTATAGCCGCATTTCGGAAACCACTTGAGTTTGAGTTTTCGTGGGCTATTGACCAACTTTGGTGACTACGATTGTGGATTGCACTGTAGTTGTGCATTATTACACATATTTTCTATCAAATTTCGTGAACCTTCATTTTTTAATGAGTTATAGCTGCAATTAGGAAAACACTCATGTTTCAGTTTTCATGGGACATCGATCAACTTTGGTGACTACGATTTTTTATTACACTGTAGTTGTGCATTCTATACACGTGTTTTCTATCGCCTTTCGTGAACCATGATTTTTCATTGAGTAATAGCCGCACTTTGGAAACCGCTCGTGTTTGAGTTTTTGTGGGCCATCGATCAACTTTAGTGACTAGGATTGTGGATTGCAATGTAGTTGTCCATTATGTATGCATATTTTTTATCATCTTTAGGGAACCTACATTTTTTTTTGAGTTATAGCCACATTTAAGAAACCACTTGTGTTTAAATTTTCGTGGGCCATCGATAAACTTTGGTGACTGTGCTTATGGATTACACTGTAGTTGTCTTATTCTATAGGCATATTTTCTATTGCATTTCATGAACCTTCATTTTTTGTTTAGTTATATCTACACTTAGGAAACCGCTTGTGTTTGAGTTTTCGTGGGCCATCGATCAAGTTTTGTAACTACGATTGTGGATTGGACTATAGTTGTCCATTTTGTACATGCATTTTCTATTGGATTTTGTGATCCTTCATTTTTTTTTGAGTTATAGCCGTATTCAGGGAAACGCTTGAGTTTGAGTTTTCGTGGGCTATCGATCAACTTTGGTGACTACGATTATGGATTACACTACAAATGTGCATTTTATATGCATATTTTCAATTGCCTTTCGCAAACCTTCATTTTTGATGGAGTTATAGCTGCATTTAAGAAACCGCTTGTGTTCGAATTTTCGTGGGCCATCAATCAACTTTGGTGACTACGATTGTAGATTACACTGTAGTTGTGCATTCTATACGCTTATTTTCGTCGCCTTCTATACACTATAGTTTGAGTTTTCATGGGCCATCAATCAACTTTGGTGACTACAATTGTGGATTGTATTGTACTTGTGCATTCTATACGCGTATTTTCTATTGCCTTTCATGACCCTTCATTTGTTGTTGTGTTCTAGCCGCATTTAGGAAAATGCTTGTCTTTGAGTTTTCATGAGACATCGATCAACTTTGGTGACTACGATTGTGAATTGCACTATAGTTGTCCATTTTGTATGCATATTTTCTATCGACTTTCGTAAACCTTCATTTTTTGTTGAGTTATAACTGCATTTAGGAAACCGCTCGTCTTTGAGTTTTCGAGGGCCATCAATGAACTTTGGTGACTATGATTGTTGATTACACTATAGTTGTGTATTGTATACGCATATTTTTTATCGCCTTTCATGAATCTTCATTTTTTGTTGAGTTATAGCCACACTTAGTACCACTCGAGTTTGAGTTTTTGTGGGCCATCGATCAAATTTGGTGACTACGATTGTGGATTGTACTGTAGTTGTGCATTTTGTACGTATATTTTTAATCCATTTTCATGAACCTTCATTTTTTTTAGTTATAGTCGCATTTAGAATAATGCTCGTGTTTGAGTTTTCGTGGGCCATCGATCAACTTTGGTGACTACAATTCTGGATTACATTGAAATTATGCATTTTATATGCGTATTTTCTTTTTCCCTTCACAAACTATCATTTTTCATTGAGTTATACTGCACTTATGAAACCGCTTGAGTTTCAGTTTTCATGGGCCATTGATCAACTTTGGTGACTACGATTGTGGATTGCATTGTAGTTATGCATTACGTATGCTAATTTTCTATCACCTTTCATGACCCTTCATTTTCTATTGAGTTATAGCCGCATTTAGGAAGTCGGTCATGTTTTGAGATTTTGTGGCCCATCGATCAACATTGGTGACTATGTTTGTGGATTATACTATAGTTGTGCATTTTATACACATATTTTTAATTGCCTTTCACAAACCTTCATTTTTTGTTGAGTTATAGCCACATTTACAAAAAGGCTCGTGTTCGAGTTTTCATGGGCCATCGATCAACTTTTGTGACTACGATTGTGGATTGCACTCATGTGTCCATTTAAGAAACCACTCAAGTTTGAGTTTTTTAGGGCCATCAATCAACTTTGGTGAGGATTGTGGATTAAACTGTAGTTGTGCAATCTATATGTGTATTTTCTATCGCCTTTCGTGAACCTTTTTTTTTATGTTTTTTTAGCTGCATTTAGGAAACCGCTCGTGTTTTGACTTTTCGTGGGCCATCGATCAACTTTGGTGGCTACAATTGTGGATTTCACTATAGTTGTACATTATGAACGCTAATTTTCTATCGCCTTTTGCGAACCTTCATTTTTTGTTGAGTTATAGCAGCATTTAGTAAAGTGAGCGCACGTGTTTGAGTTTTCATGGGCCATCAATCAACTTTGGTGACTACTATTGTGGATTACAATGTAGTTGTGAATTCTATACATGTATTTTCTATCGCCTTTCGCGAACCTTCAATTTTTCGTTGACTTATACCCACACTTAGGAAACTGCTCGTGTTTGAGTTTTCATCGGCCATCGGTCAACTTTGGTGACTACGATTGTGGATTGCACTTTAGTTGTCCATTTTGTATGCATATTTTCTATCGCCTTTCGCGGACATTCATTTTTTTTTAGTTATAGCCGCATTTAGGAAACCACTCAAGTTTGAGTTATCGTGGGCCATCGACCAACAGTGGTGACTACACTTGTGGATTACACTGTAGTTGTGCATTCTATGTGTGTATTTTCTATAGCCATTTGTGAACCTTCTTTCTTTGAGTTTTTGTAGGCTATCGTACAACTTTGTTGACTATGATTGTGGACTCTACTGTAGTTGTGCATTATGTATGCATATTTTTAATTGATGAACCTTCATTTTTATCTTGATTTATAGCCGCATTTAGTAAAATGCTCATGTTTGAGTTTTCGTGGGCCATCAATCAATTTTGGTGACTACAATTGTGGATTGCACTATAGTTGTCCTTTCTGTATGCATATTTTTCATCGCCTTTCATGAAACTTCATTTGTTATTGAGTTATAGACGCATTTAGGAAACCACTCGTGTTTGAGTTTTTGTGGGCCGTCGAGAAATGTGTTTCGTAGAGATTGTCGTCCTGAGTACACCCAGATCGTCCTTTTTTTGAAAAACTAATATTTCACCCACATGCTAGGACCTCTATTAAATAGAATATATGAAACAATTTTTTTTGGGAAAATTAAAATATGGTTTTTATGGGTGCTCATGAGCTAAAATGACCCAGATCGTCTATTTTTTGAAAAGATAAGTTATTTTTGAAAAAGATAGATTTTTTTGAAAAGTAGAAGCAATCTAACAAAGGCAATTTTTTTGAATCTTTTTATGAAAAATATGAGAAATGGGTTTTGTAGAGAATGTCGTTCTTAAAATACCTAGATCGTCTTTTTTCTTGAAAAAATAAGTTTTCACGAACATTCAAGAAAAACCCCTCAAAAATAGAATCTACGAAACAATTTTTTTGGAAAAATTGAAAATATCACCGTGCGCGAACGTTCATTTTTCGTTGAGTTATAGCGACACTTAGAAAACCACTCACGTTTTAGTTTTCTTTGGCCATCATTCAACTTTAGTGACTTTGATTGCAAATTGCACCAACGATTATATACTCGTATTTTCGATCACATTTCACAAACCTTCATTTTTTGTTGAGTTGTAGCCGGATTTAGGAAACCGCTCAAGTTTAAGTTTTCATGGGCCATCGATCAACTTTGGTGACTACGCTTGTGGATTACACTGTAGTTTTACATTCTATACACATATTTTCTATCACCTTTCACAAACCTTCATTTTTTTTGAGTTATAGCCCCATTTAGGAATCCGCGCTTGGTTGAGTTTTTGTAGGCCATCAATCAAATTTGGCGACTACGATTGTGGATTATACTATAGGTGTGCATTCTATAAAAATATAGATTTTTTTTAAAAATACAAGCAGTATAGGCAATAGATAAATTTTTTGAATCTTTTTATGAAAAATCTGAGAAATGGGTTTTGTGGAGAATGTCGTTTGAGTAGAACTAGATCGTCCTTATTTCAAAAATTTAATTCTTCACCAACATGCAAGAACCCCTCAAAAATAGAATCTACGAAACATTTTTTTTTGGGAAAATAAAAAATATGGGTTTTATAGGTGCTCGAGAGCTAAAGAAACCCAAATTGTCCGTTTTTTGAAAAAATAGGTTGTTCTTGAACAACATAGATTTTTTTGAAAACTAGAAGCAATAGAGGTAATAGAGACAATTTTTTTCAATCTTTTTATGAAAAATCTGAAAAATGGGTTTCATAGAGAATGTTGTTCTGAGTAGACCCATATCGACTGTTTTTTGAAAATATAACTTCATTTTGAAGAAGATAGATTTTTTTGAAAAGTAGAAGCAGAAGAGGTAACAGAGACAAATTTTTTCAATCTTTTTATGAAAAAACTAAAAAATGGGTTTCGTAGAGAATGTCATTATGAGTAGACACATATCGACTATTTTTTGAAAAAGATAGATTTTTTTGAAAAGTAGAAGCAGTAGAGGTAATAGAGGCAAATTTTTTTATTCTTTTTATGAAAAATGGGAAAAATGGGTTTTGTAGAGAATATCATTCTGAGTAGACCCAAATCGTCATTTTTTTCAAAAATAAATATTTCACCAACATGTAAGAACCCCTCAAAAATAGAATCTACAAAACAATTTTCTTTGGGAAAATTAAAAAAAAGGTTTTTATAGGTACTCGTGTGCTCAATAGACCCAGATTGTCCAATTTTTGAAAAATTAACTTGTTCTTGAAAAAGATAGATTCTTTTGAAAAGTAGAAACAGTGGAGGTAACAGACACAAATTTTTGAATATTTTTACGAAAAATTTGAGAAATGGGTTTTGTAGAGAATGTCATTCTTAGGAGACCTAGATCGTTCTTTTTTCGAAAAACTAATTTTTCACCAACATGCAAGAACCTCTCAAAAATAGAATCTACAAAATAATTTTTTTTGGGAAAATCAAAAATGGTTTTATAGCCGCATTTAGGAAAACGCTCGTGTTTGAGTTTTGTAAGCCATTGATCAACATTGGTGACTACAATTGTGGATTACACTATAATTGTGCATTCTATAACATTGGTGACTACAATTGTGGATTACACTATAATTGTGCATTCTATACACTTATTTTCTATCGCGTGTTGCGAACCTTCATTTTTCGTTGAGTTATAGCTGCATTTAGGAAACCGCTCGTATGTGAGTTTTCATGGACAATCGATCAACTTTGGTGACTACGATTGTAGATTACACTATAGTTGTTCATTCTATACACATATTTCCTATCACCTTTCGCGAACCTTCATTTTTTGTTGAGTTATAGTTGCATTTAGGAAACCTCTCCTGTTTGATTTTTTGTTGCCATCAGTCAACTTTAGTGACTATGATTGTGGATTATACTATAGTTGTGCATTTTAGACGCAAATTTTTAATCTTCTTTAACGGACCTTCATTTTTTGTTGAGTAATAGCCGTATTTAGGAAAATGCTAGTGTTTTCCTAAATGTGGCTATAACTTAAAAAAAAATGAAGGTTAGCGAAAGGCGATAGAAAATTAGCGTTCATAATGCACAACTATAGAGCAATCCACAATTGTAGTCACCAAAATTGAACGTTGGTCCACGGAAACTCAAACATGAGCAGTTTCCTAAATGCGGCTATAACTCAACAAAAAATGAATGTTTGTGAAAGGCAATAGAAAATACGCATATAGAATGCACAACTATAATGTAGTCCACAAGCGTAGTCACCAAAGTTGATCGATGACCCACAAAAACTCAAAGACAAGCGATTTCCTCAATATGGCTATAAGTCAAGAAAAAATGAAGGTTTGTGAAAGGAGATAGAAAAATAGCATTCATAATGAAGATCAATAATGCAATCCACAATCGTAGTCACCAAAGTTGATTGATGGCCCACGAAAACTCAAACACGATTGGTTTCCTAAATGCGGCTATAACTCAACAAAAAATGAAGGTTCACGAAAGGCAATAGAAAATATGCATAAAGAATGGACAACAACAGTGCAATCCACAATCGTATTCACCAAAATTGATCGATGGGCCACAGAACACTCGAACATGAGCATTTTCCTAAATGCGGCTATAACTCAAAAAAAAAAAAAGTTTGTGAAAGGAAATTATAAATATGAGTACAACAACTACATTACAATCCACAATCATAGTCACCAAAGTTGATTGATGGCCCACAGAAACTAAAACATGAGCATTTTCCAAAATGTGGCTATAACTCAAGAAAAAATGAAGGTTTGTGAAAGGTGATTAAAAATATGTGTACAGAATTCACAACTATAGTACAATCCACAATCGTAGTTACTAAAGTTCATCGATGGGCCATGAAAATTGAAACACGAGTGGTTTCCTAAGCGCAGCTATAACTCAACAAAAAATGAAGGTTCACGAAAGGCGATAGAAAATACGTGTATAGAATGCACAACTATAGTGTAATCCACAATCGTAGTCACCAAAGTTTATTGGTGCCCCACGAAAAGTCAGACACGAGCGTAAACATATTTTTAATCGCCTTTCACGAGCCTTCATTTTTTCTTGAGTTATAGCCACATTTAGTAAAACGCTCGTGTTTGAAATCTTGTGGGTCATGGATCAACTTTGGTGACTACGATTGTGGATTGTACAATAGTTATGCATTTTGTACACATATTTTAAATCACCTTTCACAAACCTTCATTTTTTCTTGAGTTATAGCCTTATTTAGGAAAACCCTTGTGTTTGAATTTTTGTGGGCCATCAATTAACTTTGGTGACTACGATTGTTGATTGTACTATAGTTGTGCATTTTGTACATAAATTTTTAATAACCTTTCACGAACCTTAATTTTTTCTTGAGTGATAGCCGCATTTAGAAAACTGCTCATGTTTGAGTTTTAGTGGGCCATCGTTCAACGTTGGAGATGATGATTGTGGATTGCACTTTAGTTGTCCATTTCGTACATGTATTCTCTATCACCTTCCGCGAACCTTCATTTTTTCTTGAGTTATAGTCTCATTTAGGAAATCCTCGTGTTTGAGTTTTTGTGGGCCATCGATCAACTTTGGTGACTACGATTATGGATTACACTGTAGTTGTGCATTCTATACGTGTATTTTCTATCATCTTTCGCAAACCTTCATTTTTTGTTGATTTATAACCGCACTTAGGAAACCACTCATGTTTGAGTTGTCGTGGTCCGTCGATCAACTTTGTTGACTACGCTTGTCGATTACAATGTAGTTTTGCATTTATACGTGTATCTTCTATCACCTTTCCCGAATCTTCATTTTTTGTTAATTATGTACTACGATCAACTTTCGTGACTACGATTGTGGATTGCACTATAGTTGTCCATAATGTACATGTATTTTCTATCACCTTTCGTGAATCTTGATTTTCTTTTGAGTTATAGCCACATTTAGGAAACCACTCGTATTTGAGTTTTCGTGGGCCATCGATTAACTTTTGTAATTATAATTGTGGACTAAACTGTAGTTGTTCATTCTATACATGTATTTTCAATCACATTTAGTGAACCTTCATTTTTTTTTAGTGATAGCCAGATTTAGGAAACCGCTCATGTTTGAGTTTTTGTGGACCATCAATCAACTTTGGTGACTATGATTGTGGACCTTTTTATAGTTGTGCATTTTGTATGTATAGTTTTAATTGCCTTTGACGAACCTTCATTTTTTGTAGAGTTATATAGCCGCATTTAAAAAATTGCCCATGTTTAATTTTTCGTGGGCTATCGATCAACGTTGGAAACTACGATTGTGGATTGCATTGTACTTGTCCATTCTGTATGCGTATTTTCTATCACCTTTCACGAACCTTCATTTTTTCCTTAATTATAGCCGCATATAGGAAACCAATCGTGTTTGAGTTTTCGTGGGCCATCCATCAACTTTCGCGACTACGCTTGTTGATTACACGGTAGTTGTGCATACACGTATTTTCTATCATCTTTCACAAACAGATTTTTTGTTGAGTGATAGGCTGATTTAGGAAACCACTCGAGTTTGAGTTTTCGAAAAACTAATATTTCACCAACATGCAAGAACTCCTCAAAATATAATCTATGAAACAATTTTTTTGGGAAAATAAAAAATATGGGTTCGTAAAACTTGATTGAAAATATATTACAATGTAGTTGTGCATTCTATTTATGTATTTTCTATCGCCTTTCGCGAATCTTCATTTTTTCTCTAGTTATAGTCACATTTAGTAAATCCCTCCTGTTTGAGTTTTGGTGGGCCATCCATCAAGTTTGGTGACTATGATTGTGGATTGCATTGTAGTTGTCCATTCTGTAAGCATATTTTCTATCACCTTTCGCGAACCTTCATTTTTTGTTGAGTTATAGCTGCACTTAGGAAACTGTTCGTGTTTGAGTTTTTGTGGGCCATCGATCAACTTTGGTGACTACGCGTATGGATTACACTGTAGTTGTGCATTATTAACGTTAATTTTCTATTGCCTTTCAGGAACCTTCATTTTTTGTTCAGTCATAACCGCATTTAGCAAACCGCTCATGTTTTAGTTTTTGTGGGACATCAATCAACTTTGGTGACTACGATTGTGGATATTACTATAGTTGTGCATTTTCTATGCATATTTTTAATCGACTTTTACAAACCTTTATTTTTTGTTGTGTTATTGCCGCATTTAGGAAACCAGTGTGTTTGAGTTTTTGTGGGCCATCAATCAACTTTGGTGACTACGATTGTGGATTGCACTGTAGTTGTGCATTATGAACACCAATTTTCTATCACCTTTTTTGAACCTTAATTTTTTGTTGAGTAGCCACATTTAAGAAACCACTCGTGTGTAAGTTTTTGTGGCCTATCAATCAACTTTATTTACTACACTTGTGGATTACACTATAGTTGTGCATTCTATATGTGTATTTTCTATTTCCTTTTGTGAACCTTCATTTTTGTTGAGTTATAGCTGCATTTAAGTAACCGCTATTGGCTTTCGCAAAACCTTCATTTTTTCTTGAGTTATAGCGACATTTAGGAAACACCTCGTGTTTGAGTTTTCATCGGCTATCGATCGACTTTGGTGACTATGCATGTGAATTACACTGTATTTGTGCATTCTATATGCGTATTTTCTATCACCTAGGAAACCGCTTGTGTTTTTGTTTATCATAGGCCATCGATCAACTTTGGTGACTATGATTGTGGATTGCATTGTTGTTGTCTAATCTGTAAGCGTATTCTCTATCGCCTTTCGAAAACCTTCATTTTCTATTGAGTTCTAGCTGCATATAAGAAACCACCTGTGTTTGAGTTTTTGTGGGCAATTCGTTGTCACCAAAGTTGATCAATGGCCCACAAAAACTCAAACACAAGTGGTATATGAATTACAGCTCTAACTCAATGAAAAAAGAAGGTTCACGAAAGCTGATAGAAAATATGTATACAAAATAGACAACTACAGTGCAATCCACAATCGTAGTCACCAAGGTTGATCGATGGCCTTCGAAAACTCATATATGAGTGGTTTCCTAAATCTATCTATAACTCAATGAAAAATGAAGGTTCGCGAAAGGGTATATAAAATACGCATATAGATTAAGCAACTACAGTGGAATCCACAATCCTAGTCACCAAAGTTGATAGATGGCCCACGAAAACTCAAACATGAGTGGTTTCGTAAATGCAGCTATAACTCAACGAAAAATGAAGGTTCGCGAAAGGTGATAGATAATATGCATACAAAATGAACAACTACAGTGCAATCTATAATTGTAGTCACCAAACTTGATCGATGGCCCAAAAAACTGAAACACGAGCGGTTTCGTAAGTGCGGCTATAACTCAAGAAAAATGAAGGTTACTGAAAGGTGATCGAAAATATGCATATAGAATGCACAATTACAGTGTAATCAAAAATTCTAGTCATGAAAGTTGATTGATGGGCCATGAAAACTCAAACAGGAGCATTTTTCATAAATTTGGCTATAACTCAACAAAAAATGAAAGTTCGTGAAAGGCGATAGATAATTAGCATATAGAATGCATAACTACAGTGTAATTTACAATCGCGGTCACCAAAGTTGATCGGTGACGCACAAAAACTGAAACATGAGCGGTTACCTAAATGCATCTATAAATCAACAAAAAATGAAGGTTCGTAAAAGGCGATAGAAAATACGTGTATAGAATGCATGACTACATTGTAATCCATAATCGTAATCACGAAAGTTGATCGATGGCCAACAAAAACTCAAACACGAGCAGTTTCCTAAATGTGGCTATAACTCAACAAAAAATGAAGGTTTGAAAAAGGAGATAGAAAATACACGTACAAAATGGAAAATTACAGTGTAATCCACAATCATATTCACCAAGGTTGATCGATGCCCATGAAATTTCGAACATGAGTGGTTTCCTAAATGTGGGTATAACTCAACAAAAAATTAAGTTTCGTGAAAGGCGATATAAAATATGTGTATAGAATAGAAAGCTACAGTTCTATCCATAATTGTAGTCACCAAAGTTGATCGATGGCCCAAGAAAACTCAAACATGAGCGTTTTCCTACGTCCAGCTAACTCAACAAAAAATGACAGTTCACAAAAGGCGATAGTAAATAAGCGTACAAAATACACAACTACAGTGTAATCCACAATCGTAGTGACCAAAGTTGATCGATGGCCCATAAAAACTCAAACACAAGAATTTAACTAAATGCGGCTATAACTCAACAAAAAAAGAAGGTTCATGAAAGGCAATGAAAAATATGCATAGAGAATGCACAGCTACAGTACAATCCACAGTCGTAGTCACCAAATTTGATCAATGCCCCTAAAAGACTCAAACATGAGATGTTTACTAAATGCGGCTATAACTCAACAAAAAATGAAAGTTCATGAAAGGCGATTACAAATATGCATACAGAATGCACTACTAGAGTACAATCCACTATCATAGTCACCAAAGATGATCGATGCCCCAAAAGGACTGAAACATGAGTGGTTCCCTATATGCAGCTATAACTCAAAAAAAGAGGAAGATTCATGAAAGGAAATGCAAATTACGCATATAGAATACACAACTATAGTGTAATGCACAAGCGTAGTCACTAAAGTTGATCGATAGCCACAAAATTTTTTAAAAATGACCAGTTTCCTAAATGCGGCTATAACTCAACAAAAAATGAAGGTTTGCGAAAGGAGATAGAAAATATGCATACAAAATGGACAACTATAGCACAATCCACAATCGTAGTCACCAAATTTGACCGACAACCTAGGAAAACTCAAGCATGGCGATTTCCTAAGTATGGCTATAAGTCAACAAAAATTAAATGTTTGCGAAAGGCAATAGAAATGAATTTTTCGTGAAAGGCAATTAAAAACTATGCATACATAATGCACAACTACATTATAATCCACAAGCGTAGTCACCAAAGTTCAATGATGGCCCTCGAAAACTGAAACACAAGCAGTTTCCTAAATGCGGCTATAACTCAACAAAAAATCAAGGTTTGCGAAAGGCGATAGAAAATACGCATACATAATGGACAACTATGGTGCAATCACCAATCGTAGTTACCAAAGTTGATTGACCCACGAAAACTCAAACATGAGCAGTTTTCTAAATGCGGCAATAAGAAAATGAAAAATTAAGGTTAGTGAAAGGCAATAGAAAATACATGTAAAAAATTGACAACTACAGTGCAATCCACAATTGTAGTCACCAAATTAGATCAATGGCCCACGAAAACTTAAATACAAGCAGTTTCCTAAATATGGCTATAACTCAACAAAAAATGAAAGTTTGCTAAACACGATTAAATATATGGGTACATAATGCAGAACTACACTACAATCCACAATTGTAGTTACAAAAGTTGATCGATGTCTCATGAAAACTCAAACTCGAGTGGTTTTCTAAATGCGGCTATAACTAAATAAAAATTGGAATTCACAAAACGCGATAGTAAATACATGTACAAAATGGACGAATACAGTGCAATCCACAATCGTACTCACAAAAGTTGATTGATGGCCCACAAAAATGCAATAGAAAATGCATGTACATAATGGACAACTATGGTGCAATCACAATCGTAGTCACCAAAGTTGATCGATTGCCCACGAAAACTCTAACGAGAGTGGTTTCCTAAGCATAGCTATAACTTGATGAAAAATGAAGGTTCGCAAAAGGAAATAGAAAATACATGTATAGAATGCACAACTATAGTGAATCCACAATCATAGTCACCAAAGTTGATCGATGGCCCACGAAAACTCAAACACGAGCATTTTCCTAAATGCGGCTATAACTCAACAAAAATGAAGGTTCATGAAAAGTGATTAAAAATATGCATAGACGTGCACAACAATAGTATAATCCACAATTGTAGTCACCAAAGTTGATCGATGGCCCACAAAAACTCAAACATGAGCGGTTTCCTAAATGCGGCTATAACTAGATAAAAAATGAAGGTTTATCAAAGGCAATAGAAAGTACCCATACAAAATGAACAACTACAGTGCAATCCACAATCATAGTCACCAAAGTTGATAGATGGCCTGTGAAAACTCAAACACGAGCGGTTTCCTAAGTATAGCTATAACTCAATGAAAAAGTAAATTTTGTGAAAGGCGATGGAAAATACGCATATAGAATGCACAACTACAGTTTAATGCACAATCATAAACACCAAAGTCAATTGATGGCCAATGAAAACCTCAAACACGAGCATTTTGCAAAATACGGTTATAACTCAACAAACAATGAAGGTTCGTGAAAGGCAATATAAAATACACATATAGAATGCATAACTACAGTGTAATCCACAAGCGTAATCACCAAAGTTGATAGATGGCCCACGAAAACTATAAACTTGAGTATTTTTCTTAAATGCGGCTATAACTCAACAAAAAATGAAGGCTCGCGAAAGAAGAGAAAATAAATATAGAGAGTGGACTTGTATAGTGCCATCAACAACAGTAGTCACCAAACTTGATCGATACCAACGAAAAGCCAAATATGAGCGGTTTCCTAAGTGTAGCTATAACTCAACAAAAAAATGAAGTTACACGAAAGCTGATAGAAAATATAGGTATAGAATGCACAACTATAGTGTAATTCACTATCGTAGTCATCAAAGTTGATTGATGGCGACCGAAAACTCAAACATGAGCATTTTCCTAATTACGACTCTAACTGGAAAAAAAAAAAGTGAAGGTCCGTGAAAGGGTCCATTAAAAATATCCTTACATAATGGACAGCTACAATATGAAATCCACAATTGTAGTAACCAAAGTTGAACGATGGCCCAAAAAATCTCAAACAGGAGTGGTTTCATAAATGCGGCTATAACTCGATAAAAATGAAGCTTTACGAAAGGCGATAGAAAGGACCCATACAAAATGGACAACTATAGTGCAATCCACAATCGTAGTCACCAAAGTTTATAGATGGCCCACGAAAACTAAAACACGAGCGGTTTCCTAGGTACGACTATAACTCAATGTTAAATGAAATTTTGTGAAAGGTGATGGAAAATATGCATATAGAATGCACAACTACAGTGTAATGCACAATCATAAACACCAAAGTTGATCAATGGCCAACGAAAACTCAAACACGAGCGTTTTGCTAAATATGACTATAACTTAACAAACAATGAAGGTTCATGAAAGGAAATAGAAAATACACGTATAGAATGCACAACTACAATGTAATCCACAAGCATAGTCACCAAAGTTGATAGATGGCCCATGAAAACTAAAAACTCGAGCGGTTTTCTTAAACGCGGCTATAACTCAACAAAAAAATGAAGGCCTGCAAAAGGCAAGAAAATAAATGTAGAGAATGGACAAGTGCAGTGCCATACACAATTGTAGTCACCAAAATTGATCGACACGAACAAAAACTCAAACATGAGCGGTTTCCGAAGTGCAACTATAACTCAACAAAAAATTGAAGCTTCGTGAAAGGCGATAGAAAATACATGTATAGAATGCACAACTATATTGTAATTCACTATCGTAGTCACCAAAGTTGATTGATTGCCCACAAAAACTCAAACACGAGCATTTTCCTATATGCGGTTATAACCAAACAAAAAATGAAGGTCCGTGAAAGGGGATTAAAAATATCCTTATAGAATGGACTACTACAATACAATCCACAATTGTAGTCACCAAAGTTGAATGATGGCCCACAAAAACTCAAACATGAGCGGTTTCATAAATGCAGCTATAACTCAACAAAAAATGAACGATCATGAAACGTGATAGAAACTACACGTACAAAATGCACAGCTAAAGTGTAATCCACAAACGTAGTCACCAAAGTTGATCGATGGCCCACAAAAACTCAAATTTGAGCGGTTTCTAAAATGTGACTATAACTCAACAAAATATGAATGTTCACGAAAGGCAATAGAAAATACTCATACATAATGGACAACTACATTGCAGTCCACAATCATTGTCACCAAAGTTGATTGATGGTCGACGAAAACTCAAACATGAGCAGTTTTGTAAGTGCAGCTATAAACCAACAAAACACGAAGGTTCACGAAAGCAAATAGAAAATACACGTCTAGAATGCAGAACTATAGTTTAATCCACAATCGCAGTCAACAAAGTTGATCAATCTCCAATGAAAACTCAAGCATAAGCATTTTAGGAAGGTTTGTGGAAGGCAATTATAAATATGCGTACATAATGCACAACTACAATGCAATGACAATCGTAATCGCCAAAGTTAATCGATGGCCCACGAAAACTAAAACATAAGCGGTTTCCTAAATGGGGGTATAGCTCAACAAAAAATGAAGGTTTGCGAAAGGTGATAGACAATACACGTATAGAATGCACAACTACAATGTAATCCAAAGCATGGTCAACAAACTTTATCGATGGCCAACAAAAACTCAAACACTAGCAGTTTAATAAATGCGGCTATAACTCAACAAAAAATAAAGGTTCGTGAAAGGCGATAGAAAATACGCGTACAAAATGGACAACTAAACTATAATTCGCAATCTTAGTCACCAAATTTGATCGATCAACTTTGGTCACTAAACTTGTGGATTACACTGTAGTTGCGCATTCTATACACGTAGTTTCTATCGCCTTCCATGAATGTTCATTTTTTGTTGAGTTATTGCCGCATTTAGGAAACTGCTCATGTTTGAGTTTTGTGGGCCATCGATAAAATTTGGTGACTACGATTGTCGATTACACTATAGTTGTGGATTCTATACGCGTATTTTCTATCACCTTTAGCGAACCTTCATTTTTCATTGAGTCATAGCCGCATTTAGGAAACCACTCATGTTTGAGTTTTTGTGGGCAATCGATCAAATTTGGTGATTACGATTGTCAATTACATTATAGTTGTGCATTCTATACTCGTATTTTCTATTGCCTTTCAGGAACCTTCATTTTTTGTTGAGTTATAGCCACACTTAGGAAACTGCTCGTTTTTGAGTTTTCGTGGGCCGATCAACTTTGGTGACTACTATTGTGCATTGCACTATAGCTATGCATTTTGAACATGTATTTTCTATAGCCTTTCGCAAACCTTTTTTTTTGTTGAGTGAAAAATTAGTTTTTCAAAAAAAGGACTATCTAGGTTTACTTAGAACGACATTATCTACAAAACCCATTTCTCAAATTTTTCATAAAAAGATTCAACAAATTTGCCCCTGTTACCTCTACTACTTCTACATCTCAAAAAAATCATCTTTTTCAACAATAACTTAATTTTTTTTATAAATGGACGATCTAGGTCTCTTTAGCAAACGAGCTCCTATAAAACCCATATTTTCGATTTTCCTAAAAAAATTGTTTCATAGATTCTATTTTTGAGGGGATCTTGCATGTTTGTGAAAAAATTGTTATTTGAAATAAAGACGATTTGGGTCTACTCAAAATGGCATTCTCTTCAAAACCCATTTCTTAGATTTTTCATAAAAAATATTCAAAAAATTTGTCTCTAAACAACCTCTACTATTTCTACTTTTCAAAAAAATCTTTTTTTTTCAAGAACAACGTATTTTTTTTAAAAACGGACGATTCTATAAAACCCATAAAATCTATTTAGCTCTCAAGCACCTATAAAACCCATATTTTCAATTTTCCCAAAAATAATTGTCGTAGATTCTATTTTTGAGGGGTTTTTGAATGTTGGTGAAAAGATAGTTTTTTCGAGAAAAGGACGATCTAGGTCTACTAAGAACGACATTCTCTACAAAACCCATTTGTCAGATTTTTCGTAAAAAGATTCAAAAAAATTGCCTCTGTTAAACCTCTATTGCTTCTACTTTTTAAAAAAATCGATCTTTTTCAAGAACAACTTATTTTTTCAAAAAATAGAATAACTGGGTTACTTTAGCTCTTGAGCACTTGTAAAACCCATATTTTCGATTTTCGCATAAAAATTGTTTCGTATATTCTATTTTTGAGAGGTTCTTGCATGTTGGTGAAAAATTAGTTTTTCGGAAAAAGGGCGATTTGGGTTTACTCATAAAGACATTCTCTACAAAACCCATTTTTTAGATTTTTCATAAAAAGATTCAAAAAATTTACCTCTGTTACCTGTATTGGTTCTACTTTTCAAAAATATCTATCTTTTTCAAGAATAACCTAGTTTTTCAAACAATAGACGATCTTTGGTTTTTAGCAGACGAGCACCAATAAAAACCATATTTCAATTTTCCCAAAAAAAATTGTTTCATAGATTCTATTTTTGAGGGGTTGTTGCATGTTGTTGAAAAATTAGTTTTTTGAAAAAAGGACGATATGGGTCTACTCAAAACGACAATCTCTACAAAACCTATTTACCTCCACTGCTTCTTTTAAAAAAAAATTATCTTTTTCAAAAACCAGACGATTTGGGTCTCTTGTGCACACGAGTACCTATAAAAACCATATTTTCGATTTTCCTAGAAAAAAATGTTTCGTAGATTCTAATTTTGAGGGGTTTTTGTAGTTTGGTGAAATATTAGTTTTTTGAAAAAAGGACGATCTAGGTGTACTCAGAATGATATTCTCTACATAACCTATTTATCCCCTTTTTCATAAAAAATTAAAAATATTTGCCTCTGTTACCTCTACTGCTTCTACTTTTCAAAAAACTATATATCTTTTTAAAGAAGTTGTTTTTTCAAAAAATGGATGATCTGGGTCTCTTTAGCACATGAACACCTATAAAACCCATATTTTCGATTTTCAAAAGAAATTAGTTTTCTAGATTCTATTTTTGAGGCATTGTTGTATGTTGGTGAAAAATTAATTTTTTGAAAAAAGGATGATCTGGGTCATCTCCGAACGACATTTCCACAAAACCCATTTCTCATATTTTTCATAAAAAGATTCAAAAAAATTGCCTCTATTACCTCTAGTGCTTCTACTTTTCAAAAAAATCTATCTTTTTCAAGAACAGCTTAGTTTTCCAAAAAACAAAAGATTTAGGTCTCTTTAGCTCTCGAGCACCTATACAACCCATATTTTCAATTTTCCAAAATAAAATTGTTTCGTGCATTCTATTTTTTAGGGGTTCTTGCATGTTGGTGAAAAATAAATTTTTCGAAAAAAGGACAATCTGGGTCTACTCAGAATAACATTCTCTACAAAACCCAATTATCCCATTTTTTCATAAAAGGATTCAAAAAATTTGCCTCTGTTACGTTTACTGTTTCTACTTTTCAAAAAAATATTTTTCAAAAAGAACTTACTTTCTAAAAAAATGGACAATCATAGTCACCAAAGTTCATCGATGGCCCACAAAAACTCAAACACGAACGGTTTCCTAAGTGTGGCTATAACTTAAAAAAAAGCAAAGGTTTGCTAAAGTGAATAGAAAATATGTCTACAAAATGGACAACTACAATGCAATGCTTGTACTTTTCAAAAAAAATTATCTTTTTCAAGAACAACCTATTTTTTCAAAAAATGGACAATAAAAACCACATTTCGATTTTCCCCACAAAAAAATGTCGTAAATTCTATTTTTGAGGGGTTCCTACATGTTGAAAAATTAGTTTTTCAAAAAGAGGACGATGATTTGGGTCTACTCAAAAGGACATTCTCTACAAAACCCATTTCTCAGATTTTTCATTAAAAGATTGAAAAAAATTGCCTATGTTACCTCCATTACTTCTACTTTTCAAAAAAATCCATCTTTTTCAAAACGACTTATTTTTTCAAAAACCAGAAAATTTGGGTCTTTTGAGCACACGAGTACCTTTAAAACCCTTATTTTTTATTTTCCAAAAAAAAAATGTTTCATAGATTCTATTTTTCAGGGGTTCTTGCATGTTGGTAAAATATTAGTTTTTTAGAAAAAAATGATGATCTGGGTCTACTCAGAATTACATTCTCTAAAAAACCCAATTATCCCATTTTTCATATAAGGATTGAAATTTTTCCCTTTGTTACCTCTATTGGTTCTACTTTTCAAAAAAATATTTTTCAAAAAGAACTTACTTTCTAAAAAAATAGACAATAATAAGTTCATCGATGACCCACAAAAACGCAAACACAAGCGGTTTCCTAAATCATAGTCACCAAAGTTGATTGATGGCCCACGAAAACTCAAACATGGGCGGTTTCCTAAATGCGGATATAACTCAACAAAAAATGAAGGTTTCTGAAAGGTGATTAAAAAAATGCATACAAAATGAACAACTATAGTATAATAGACAATCGTTGTCACTAAAGTTGATTGATGGTCCACATTATCTCAAACATGAACGGTTTCCTAAATGTTGCTATAACTCAACAACAAAGGAAGTTTTGTGAAAGGCGATAGAAAATACATGTATAAAATGGACAACTACAGTGTAATCCACTATCGTAGTCACCAAAGTTGATTGGTGGTCCACAAAAACTCAAACACGAGCAGTTTCCAAAGTGCAACTATAACTCAAAGAAAAATGAAGGTTCACAAAAGGAGATAGAAAATACACATATAGAATGCACATACATTTTTCAACAATCATAGTTAGCAAAGTTGATCGTTGGCCCATCAAAATTCAAAGATGAGCGATTTCCTAAATACAGCTATAACTCAACAAAAAATGAAGGTTCGCAAAAGGGGATAGGAAATACGCTTATAGAATTTACTGCAGTCCAATCCACAACCGTAGTCACCAAAGTTGATTGATGGCCCAAGAAAACTCAAACATGAGCGGTTTCCTAAATATGGCTATAACTCAACAAAAAATGAAGGTTCGCAAAAGGGAATAGGAAATACACATATTGAATTTACAACTATAGTGCAATCCACAATCGTAGTCACTAAAGTTGATTCATGGCCCACAAAAACTCAAACACGAGTGGTTTCCTAAATGCAGCTATAACTCAACAAATAATTGAAGGTTCATGAAAGGCAATTAAACATACAGAATGTAAAACTACAATACAATCCACAATTGTAGTTACCATAGATGATTGATGGCCCACAAAAACTCAAACACTAGTCATTTCCTAAATACAGCTATAACACAACAAAAAATGAAGGTTCACAAAAGGCAATAGAAAATACACGTAAAGAATGGACAACTATAGTGCAATCCACAATCATAGTCACAAAAATTGATCGATGGCCCACAAAAACTCAAACTCGAATGGTTTCCTAAATGTGGCTATAACTCAACGAAAGATGAAGGTTTGCGAAAGGCGATAGAAAATATGCGTATAGATTTTACAACTACAATGCAATCCACAATTGTAGTTACCAAAGTTGATCGATGGCCCACAACAACACAAAGAGGAGTAGTTTCCTAAGTGTAGCTATAACTCAACGAAAAATGAAGGTTTGTGAAAGGAGATACTAAATACACATATAGAATGCACAACTTCAGTGTAATCGACAAAAGTACTCACCAAAGTGGATCGATGGCGAAGGAAAACTCAAACATGAGTGTTTACCTAATGCGACTATAACTCAAAAAACAATGAAGGTTCATGAAAGGAGATGAAAAATATGCGTACAAAATGCACAACTACAATACAATCAACAATCGTAGTAACCAAAGTTGATCAATGGCCCATGAAAACTCAAACATGAGTGGTTTCCTAAGTGTGGCTATAACTCAAAGAAAACTGAAGGTTCGTGAAAGTTGACAGAAAATATGCGTATAGAGTGCACAACTATAGTGTAACTCAAACATGAGTGTTTTCCTAAATGCAGCTAAAACTGAACAAAAAATGAAGGTTCATGAAAGGCGATTAAAATATGCATAAAAAATGCACAACTACAATACAATCCACAACCGTAGTCACCAAATTTGATCGATGGCTCACGAAAATTCAAACACGAGCGGTTTTATAAATGCAGCTATAACTTAACAAAAAATGAAGGTTCACGAAAGGAAATAGAAAATAAACATACAGAATGGACAACTATAATGCAATCCACAATCATAGTCACCAAAGTTGATCAATGACCCATGAAAACTAAAACTCGACCAGTTTCCTAAGTGCGGATATAACTCAACGAAAGATGAAGGTTCGCGAAAGGCGATAGAAAATACGTGTATAAGATGCACAACTACAGTGTAATCCACAATTGTAGTCACCAAAGTTGATTGATAGCACACAAAAACTAAAACACAAGTGATTTCCTAAGTGCATCTATAACTCAACAAAAAATGGAGGTTCACGAAAGGTGATAAAAGATAAGCATTTTCCTAAATGCGGCTAGAGGTCAACAAAAAATATAGGTTCAGGAATAGTGATTAAAAATATACGTACATAATGCACAACTACAGTACAATCCACAACCGTCGTCACCAAAGTTGATCAATGGCCCACAAAAAATCAAACATGAGTGGTTTCCTATATGCAGCTATAGCTCAATGAAAAAGAAAGGTTCACGAATGGTGATAGTAAATACGTGTTCAGAATGGACAACTACAGTGCAATCCACACATAGTCACCAAAGTTGATCGATGGCCCACAAAAACTCAAATATGGGCGGTTTCATAAATACATAAGTTAATGAAAAATGAAGGCTTGCGAAATGTGATAGAAAACACATGTATAGAATGGAAAACTATAGTTCCATCCATAATCGTAATCACCAAATTTGATCAATAGCCCACGAAAACTCAAACATGATTGGTTTACTAAATGTTGTTATAACTCAACAAAAAATGAATGTTCACAGAAGGCGATAGAAAATAAATGTTCATAATGGAAAACTATAGTGCAATCCACAATCGTAGTCACCAAATTTGACTGATGGCCCACGAAAACTCAAGCACGAGCGGTTTCCTAAATGTAGCTATAATTCAACAAAAAATGAATGTTCATAAAATACCTATAAAAAATAGAAACCTACAGTGCAATCCACAATCATAGTCACCAAAGTTGATCGATGGCCCACAAAAACTCAAACACGAGCAATTTCTGAAGTGCGGCTATAACTCAATGAAGATTGAAGGTTCGCAAAAGTCAATAGAAAATACGTGTATACAATGCACAACTATAGTGTAATCCACAATTGCAGTCACCAATGTTTATTGATCGCCCAAGAAAACTCAAACACGAGTGGTTTCCTAAATGTGGCTATAACTCAACAAAAAATGAAGGTTCGTCAAAGGAAATTGAAAATATGCGTACAAAATTCACAACTACAGTACAATCCACAATCATAGTCACCAAAGTTGATCGATGGCCCAAAAAAACTAAAACATGAGTTGTTTCCTAAAAGCAGCTATAACTCAACGAAAAATGAAGGTTAACGAAAGGCGATAGAAAATACGAGTATAGATTGGACAACTATAATGAAATCCACAATCATAGTCACCAAACTTGATCGAATATAATGAAAAGTCAAACAGGATCATTTTTTCTTAAATGAGGCTATAACTCAGAAAAAAATTAAAGGTTTGTGAATGGCAATTAAAAATATACATACAAAATGCACAACTAAGTAATCCACAATCGTAGTTAGCAAAGTTCTTCGATGGCCAACATAAAGACAAACATGAGTGTTTTCCTAAATGCTGCTATAACTCAACGAAAAATGAAAGTTCATGAAAGGTAATAGAAAATACGCGTATAGATCAGACAACTACAGTGTAATAAACAATTGTAGTCACCAAAGTTGATTGATGCCCCATGAAACTCAAAATGAATTGGTTTCCTAAATGCAGCTATAAGTCAACAAAAAATAAAGGTTCATGAAAAGCGATAAAAAATACTCGTATAAAATTCACAAATACAGTGTAATCCACAATCATAGTCGCCAAAGTTCACAAAAAGTAATTAAAAATATGTGTACAGAATGCACAAAACAGTACAATCCACAATCGTAGTCACCAAAGTTGATTGATGGCCCACAAAAACTCAAACATGATCGGTTTCCTAAATGTGGCAATAATTGAAAGGAAAAAAAAAAAGTTCACTAGAGGCGATTAAAAATGCGCATATAGAATGCACAAATATAGTGTAATCCACAAGCGTAGTCACCAAATTTGATCGATGGTCCACAAAAACTCAAACACAGGTGGTTTCCTAAATGTGACTGTAACTCAACAAAAAATAAAGGTTCGCGAAAGGCAATGTAAAACTAGCGTTCATAATGTACAACTATAGTGCAATCCACAATCGTAGTCACCAAAGCTGATTGATGGACCATGAAAAACTCAAACACGAGCGGTTTCCTAAGTGTTGCCATAACTCAACAAAAATTGAAGGTTCGCAAAAGGTGATTAAACATATGTGTATTGAA
The DNA here is from genome assembly GCA_007258455.2 of Sequoia sempervirens. NCBI lineage: Eukaryota > Viridiplantae > Streptophyta > Pinopsida > Cupressales > Cupressaceae > Sequoia > Sequoia sempervirens. The sequence goes on from VDFB02000006.1 coordinate 765,803, forward strand.
TGCACAACTATAGTCCACAATCGCAGTCACCAAAGTTGATCAATGACCCGCGAAAATGAAAAAAATGCGGCTATAACTCAAAAAAAATGAAGTTTCGTGACAAGTGATTAAAAATATGCGTACATAATACACAATTACAGTACAATCCACAATCTTAGTCACCAAAGTTTATTGATGTCCCTAAAAAACTCAAACATGAGCGGTTTCCTAAATGCGGCTATATCTCAAGAAAAAAAGAAGGTTCACGAAAAGCAATAGAAAATGCACAACTATAGTGTAATCCACAATCGTAGTCCCCAAAGTTGATAAAAGTTGATAGCCTACGAAAACTCAAACACTAACATTTTCCTGAATACGGGTACAACTCAACAAAATATGAAGGTTCACGAAAGGTGATGGAAAATTCGCGTATAGAATGCACAACTACTGTGTAGTCGACAAGCGTAGTCACCAAACTTGATTGATGGCCCACAAAAACTCACACTCCAGCGGTTTCCTAAATGCAGCTATAACTCAACAAAAAATGAAAGTTTCGGAAATGCGATAGAAAATTAGCCTTCATAATGCACAACTACAATGCAATCCATAATCGCAGTCACCAAAGTTGATCGATGGCCCACGAAAACTCAAACATGAGCGGTTTCGTAAGTGTAGCTATAACTCAACAAAAACCGAAGGTTGACGAAAGACAGTAGAAAATACGCGTATACAATGCACAACTATAGTGTAGTCCACAATCGTAGTCACCAAAGTTGATCGATGGCCCACGAAAACTCAAACACGAGCGTTTTCCTAAATGTGGCTATAACTCAAAAAAATGAAGGTTCATGAAAATCGATTCTAAAAATGTGTACAAAATGCAGAACTACAGTGCAATCCACAATCCACATCGCCAAAGTTGATAGATGGCCCATGAAAATTCAAACATGAGCGGTTTTAAAAATGTGTGTATAACTCAACAAAAAATGAAGGTTTGCGAAAGGCAATAGAAAATACGTGTATAGAATGTACAACAACAATGTAATCCACAAGCGTGGTCACCAAAGTTGATCAATGGCCCACAAAAACTGAAACACGGGCGGTTTCCTAAGTGTAGCTATAACTAAAAAAAAATGAAGGTTTGCAAAAGGCAATAGAAAATAATTTTATAGAATGCACAACTACAGCACAATCCACATTTGTAGGCACCAAAGTTAATTGATGACCCACGAAAACTCAAAATCGAGCGGTTTCATAAATGTGGCTATAACTCAACAAAAAATGAAGGTTCAAGAAAGGTGATAGAAAATACTTGTACATAATGGACAACTATATTGCAATCCACAATCATAGTCACTAAAGTTCATCACCCACAAAAAATCAAACACGAGTGGTTTCCTAAATGCGGCTATAACTCAATGAAAAAGGAGGTTCACGAAAGGCTATAGAAAACGTGTACAAATTGCACAATTACAGTGCAATCCATAATCGTAGTCACCAAATTTGATCGGTGGCGCACGAAAACTCAAATACACGATTGTGGATACTGTAGTTGTCCAATCTATACACATATGTCCTATCGCCTTTCAGGAACCTTCATTTTTTGTTGAGTTATAGCCACATTTAGGAAACCTCTCCTGTCTGAGATTTTGTGTGCCATCAATCTACTTTGGTGACTACAATTGTGGATTACATTGTAGTTATGCATTCTATACATGTATTTTATATCACCTTTTGCGAGCCTTTATTTTTTGTTTAGTTATAGACGTAGTTAGGAAACCACTTGTGTTTGAGTTTTTGTTCGCCAGCGTTCAACTTTGGTGACAACGAGTGTGGATTACACTGTAGTTGTGCATTGTATAAGCATATTTTCTATCGTCTTTCGTGAACCTTCATTTTTTGTTGAGTTATAGCCATACTTAGGAAACCGCTTGTGTTTGAGTTTTCATGGGGCATCAGTCAATTTTGTTGAATTATAGTTGGATTTAGGACAACGCTCGTGTTTAAGTTTTCATGGGCCATCGATCAACTTTGGTGACTACGACTGTGGATTGCACTGTAGTTGTGCATCTGTAAACGTATTTTCTATTTCCTTTCGTGAACCTTCATTTTTTGTTGAGTCATAGCCACATTTAGGAAACCACTCGATTTTGAGTTTTTCTGGGCCATCAATTAACTTTGGTGACTACGATTGTGGATTGTACTGTAGTTATACATTATGTATGCATACTTTTAATCACTTTTGATAAACCTATATTATTTGTTGAGTTATAGCCGTGTTTGAGTTTTTTGTGAGCCATGATCAGCTTTAGTGGCTAAAATTGTGATTTAGCACTGTAGTTGTGCATTCTATAAGCACACATTTTCTATCGAGTGGATTACACTATAGTTGTGCATTCTATACACATATTTTATATTGCAGTGTAGTTGTGCATTCTATACACATATTTTCTATCACCTTTCATGGACCTTCATTTTTTTGTTGAGTTATAGCCGCATTTAGGAAACCGCTCGAGTTTGACTTTTCTTGGGCCATCGATCAACTTTGGTGACTACGCTTGTGGCTTAAACTCTAGTTGTGAATTCTATACACGTATTTTCTATCTCCTTTTGTGAACGTTCATTTCTTTTTGAGTTATCACCACATTTACCAAACTGCTCATGTTTGAGTTTTCGTAGGCTATCGATCAACTTTGGTGACTACGATTGTGGATTGTACTAAAGCTATGCATTTTGTATGCATATTTTTAATCGCCTTTCACAAACTTTCATTGTTTGTTGAGTTATAGCCGCATTTAGTAAAATGCTCGTGTTTGAGTTTTTCGTGGGCACTGATCAACTTTGGTGACTACGATTGTGGATTACATTGTAGTTGTTCATTCTATACGCGTATTTTCTATCACCTTCCGCGAGCATTCATTTTTCATTTATTTATAGCTACACTTAGGAAACCGCTCGAGTTTGACTTTTCATGGGCCATCGATCAACTTTGGTGACTACAATTGTGGATTGCACTGTAGTTGTGCATTATGTACCTTAATTTTCTATCACCTTTCGCAAACCTTCATTTTTTGTTGAGTTATATCTACATTTAGGAAACCATTCACTTTTGAATTTTTATGGGCCATCAATCAGCTTTCGAGACTACGGTTGTGGATTGTACTATAGTTGTGCATTATGTGCGCATATTTTTAATCACCTTTCACAAAGCTACATTTTTCATTGTGAAGCCACATTTAGGAAAATAATAATGTTTGAGGTTTCATGGGCCATCGATCAATTTTGGTGACTACGATTGTGGATTACACTATAGTTGTGCATTCTATATGCGTATTTTCTATCGCCTTTAGTGAACCTTCTTTTTTCGTTGACTTATAGCTGCACTTTGGAAATCGCTCGTGTTTGAGTTTTCGTGGGCAATCGATCAAATTTGGTGACTACGATTGTGGATAGCACTGTAGTTGACCATTCTATATTTGTATTTTCTATTGCCTTTCGCGAACCTTGAGTTTTTGTTGACTTATAACCACATTTAGGAAACCGCTCGAGTTTGAGTTTTCGTGGGCCATCGATCACCTTTGGTGACTACACTTGTTCATTACACTATAGTTTTGCATTCTATATGTGTACTTTCTATCACCTTACGTGAACCTTCTTTTTTATTTCAGTTATAGAATATTTAGGAAACCTCTCGTGTTTGAGTTTTCGTGGGCCGATAATGAACTTTGATGACTACGGTAGTGGATGACACTGTAGTTGTGCATTCTATACACGTATTTTCTATCACCTTTCGCAAACCTTCATTTTTCGTTGAGTTATAGCCACATTTAGGAAACTGCTCATGTTTGAGTTTTCATGGCCCGCCGTTCAACTTTGCAAACTACGATTGTGGATTGTACTATAGTTATGCATTTTGTACACATATTTTTAATCACCTTTCACGAAGCTTCATTTTTTCTTGAGTTATATTCGCATTTAGGAAAACTCCCGTGTTTGAGTTTTTCATGGCCCATCGATCAACTTTGGTGACTACGATTGCGGATTGCACTGTATTTGTCCATTCTGTATGTGTATTTTTTCCTGCCTTTCATGAACCTTCATTTTTTGTTGCTTTATAGCCGCATTTAGGAAACCGCTCATGTTTGATTTTTCGTGGGCCGTCGATCAACTTTGGTGACTACGATTATGGATTGCATTGTAGTTCTACATTATGAATTCTAATTTTCTATCGCCTTTCGCGAACCTTCATTTTTTGTTAAGTTATAGCCATATTGAGGAAACCACTCGTGTTTGAGTTTTTTTGGGCCATCGATCAACTTTGGTGACTACACTTGTGGATTACACTATAGTTTGCATTCTATACGTGTATTTTCTATCACCTGTCGCGAACCTTCCCTTTTTGTTGAGTTATAGCGGCATTAGGAAACAACTCGATTTTGAGTTTTCGTGGGTCCTCGATCAACTTTGGTGACTATGAATGTGGATTGCACTGTAGTTGTCGATTATGTACGCCTATTTTCTATTGGATTTCGCTAACCTTCATTTTTTGTTGAGTTATAGTCTTAGTTAGGAAACTGCTTGAGTTTGTGTTTTCGTGGGCTATCGATCAACTTTGGTGACTACGATTGTGGATTAAACTGTTGTTGTGCATTCTATATGCATATTTTCTATCGCCTTTCACGAACCTTCATTTTTTGTTGAGCTATAGTTAAACTTAAGAAACCGCTCGTGCTTGAGTTTTCGTGGGCCATCAATCAAATTTGGTGAGTAGAAATGTTTCATTGTATTGTAGTTTTCCATTATATATGTTTATTTTCTATACTTTTTCCCGAACCCTTATTCGTTGTTATGTTATAGCCAGATTTAGGAACCCACTCAAGTTTGAGTTTTCGTCAGCCATTGATCAACTTTGGTGACTACGCTTGTGGATTACACTGTACTTGAGCACTCTATTCATGTATTTTCTATCGCCTTTCGTGAACCTTCATTTTTTGTTGAGTTATAACCGAATTTAGGAAACCACTTGTTTTTGAGTTTTCCTGGGCCATTAATCAACTTTGGTGACTACGATTGTGGATTACAGCGTAGTTGTCTATTTTGTATGCTTATTTTCTATCACCTTTTATGAACCTTCATTTTTTGTTGAGTTATAACCGCATTTAGGAAACCACTCATTTTTGAGTTTTCATGGGCCATTAATCAACTTTGGTGACTATGATTGTGGATTACATTGTAGTTGTCTATTTTGTATTCTTATTTTCTACAACCTTTCGTGAACCTTCATTTTTTTTTGAGTTATAGCGGCATTTATGAAACTGATCGTCTTTGAATTTTCGTGAGCCATCAATAAACTTTGGTGACTACGATTCTGGATTACACAATAGTTGTCAATTTTGTACATATATTTTCTATCACCTTTTGTGAACCTTCATTTTTAGTTTTGTTATAACCGCATTTAGGAAAATGCTCGTGTTTGAGTTTTAATGGGCCATCGATCAACTTTGGTGACTACGATTGTGGATTGCACCATAATTCTACATTTTGTACATGTATTTTCTATCGCCTTTCGTGAACATTCATTTTTGTTCAGTTATTGCCGCATTTAGGAAACTGCTAATGTTTGAGTTTTCATGGGCCATCGATAAACTTTGGTAACTACAATTGTGGATTGCACTGTAGTTGTGCATTATGAACGTTAATTTTCTATCTTGTTTCATGAACCTTCATTTTTTGTTTTGTTATAGCAGCATTTAGGAAACCGTTCATATTTGAGTTGTTGTGGGCCATCAATCAACTTTGGTGACTACGATTGTGGATTGTACTATAGTTGTACATTTTGTATGCATATTTTTAATCGCCTTTCATGAAGCTTCATTTTTTTTTGAGTTATAGTTGCATTTAGGAAATCAATCATGTTTGAGGTTTCATGGGCCATCGATCAACATTGGTGACTACGATTGTGGATTACACTATAGTTGTGCATTCTATACGAGTATTTTCTATCGCCTTTCGTGAACCTCCATTCAAACCATAATTATTCATTGAGTTACATCTACACTTTTGAAACCAATCGTGTTTAAGTTTTTGTTGGCCATCGATCAACTTTGGCAACTACAATTGTGGATTGCACTATAGTTGTGAATTTCATAAGCGTATTTTCTATCCCCTTTCGTGAACCTTCAGTTTTCATTTAGTTATAGATGTATTTAAGAAACCACTCGTGTTTGAGTTTTCATGGGCCATCGATAAACTTTAATGACTACGATTGTGGATGGAACTATAGTTGTCCATTTTATACACGTATTTTCTATCACCTTTGAGTTATGACTACACTTGTGGATTACACTATAGTTGTGCATTCTATACGTGTATTTGTGTTTGAGGTTTCGTGGGCCATCGAACAACGTTGCTGACTACAATTGTGGATTGCATTATAGTTATGCTAACTACGAGTGGTTTCCTAAATATGGCTATATCTCAACAAAAAATTATGGTTCACGAAAGACAATAGAAATTACGTGTACATAATGGACAACTACATTGCAATTCCTAATTAAATTATGTGGTATATACAGAATGGGTATATGTAGGGTATGTGGTGTACAGAATGGATAACTATAGTGCAATCCACAATCGTAGTCACCAAAGTTGATAAATACCCCACAAAAAGTCATATACGAGTGGCTTCCTAAATACGGCTATAACTTAAAAAAATATGAAGGTTCGTGAAAGGTGATTAAGAATATGCGCACAAAATGCACAACTATAGTACAATCCACAATCGTAGTCACCAAATTTGATCGATGGCCCATGAAAACTCAAACTCTAGCGGTTTCCTAAATGCAACTATAGTAACCCAACAAAAAATTAATGTTCGTGAAACCTGATACAAAATACGTGTAAAGAATGGACAAATACAGTGCCATCAATAGTCGTAGTCACCAAAGTTGATCGATAACCCATGAACACTCAAACACGAGCAGTTTCCTAAGTGCGTCTATAAGTAAACGAAAAATGAAGGTTTGCGAAAGGCAATAGAAAATATGCGTATAGAATGCATAACTACAGTGTAATCCACAATTGTAGTCTCCAAAGTTGGTGGATGGCCTACGAAAACTAAAAAATGAGGGGTTTCATAAATGCGGTTATAACTCAACAAAAAATGAAGGTCCAGGAAAGGAAATAGAAAATACACGTACAAAATAGACAACTACATTGCAATCCACAATCGTAGTCACCAAAGTTGATCGATGGCCAACAAAAAATCAAATACGAGCGGTTTCCTAAAATCTGACTGTAACTCAACAAAAAATGAAGGTTCAGGAAAGGCGATAGAAAATATGCATACAAAATGCACAACTGTAGTGTAATCCACGAGCGTAGTCACCAAAGTTGATGGATGGCCCACAAAAACTCAAACTCGAGCGGTTTCCTAAATGCGCTTATAACTCAAAAAAAAATGAAGGTTCATGAAAGCCAATAGAAAATACATGTACAGAATGGACAACTTGCAGTGCAATCCACAATCGTAGTAACCAAAGTTGATCGATGGCCCATGAAAAATCAAACACGACCGGTTTCCTAAGTGCAGCTATAACTCAAGAAAAAATGAAGGTTCGTGAAAGGCGCTAGAAAATACGCATATTGAATGCACAACTAAAGTGTAATCCACAATCGTAGTCACCAAATTTGATCGATGGCCCAAGAAAACTCAAACATGAGTATTTTCTATCACCTCTCACGAACCTTCATTTTTTGGTTAGTTATATCTGCATTTAGGAAACCGCTCGTGTTTGTGTTTTCTTCGGCCATCGATCAACTTAGGATATGTGTATTTTCTATCGCCTTTCGCGAACCTTCATTTTTTGTTGAGTTATAGCTGCATTTAGGAAACCACTCGAATTTGAGTTTTCAAATAAATGAAATTTCACCAACATGCAAGAACCCCTCAAAATAGAATCTATGAAGCAATTTTTTTGGGAAAATAAAAAATATCGGTTTTATAGGTACTCATGTGCTCAAGAGACCTAGATCGTCCGGTTTTTGAAAAAATAAGTTATTCTTGAAAAAGATAGATTTTTTTTAGAAGTAGAAGTAGTGGAGGTAATAGAGGCAATTTTTTTGAAAAAAATATGAGAAATGGTTTTGTAGAGAATGTCGTTCTGAGTAGACATAGATCGTTGTATTTTCGAACAACATGCAAGAACCCTACAAAAATAGAATCTACGAAACAATTTTTTTTGGGAAAATTGAAATATGGTTTTTATAGGTGTTCATGTTCTAAAGGAACCCAGATTGTCCATTTTTTGAAAAAATAAGTTATTTTTGAAAAAGATAGATTTGTTTGAAAAATAGAAGCAGTAGAGGTAATAGAGGTAAATTTTTTGAATATTTTTTATTAAAAACCTAAGAAATGGGTTTTCTAAGTACTCGTGTGCTGAAGAGACCCAGATCGTTCAGTTTTTGAAAAAGATAACTTTTTTTGAAAAATAGAAGCAATGGAGGTAACAGAGGCAAATTTTTGAATCTTTTTACAAAAAATCTAAGGAAATGAGTTTTGTAGAGAATGTCGTTCTGAGTAGACCTAGATCATCCTCTCTTCGAAAAACTTATTTTCACCAATATGCAAGAACCCCTCAAAAATAGAATCTATGAAACAATTTTTTTTTCAAAAAATTGATAATATGGGTTTTATAGGTGCTCGAGAGCTAAAGAGACCCAGATCATCTGTCTTTTGAAAAAATACGTTGTTTTTGAAAAAGATATAATTTTTTGAAAAGTAGAAGGTAACAAAGACAAATTTTTTGAATCTTTTTATTAAAAATCTGAGAAATGAGTTTTGTAGAGAATGTCATTTTTAGTAGATCTAGATCGTCCTTTTCTCAAAAATCTAATTTTTCACCAACATTCAAGAACCCCTCAAAAATAGAATCTACGAAACAATTTTTTTTGGGAAAATAAAAAATATGGGTTTTGTAGGTGCTTGAGTGCTAAAGAGACCTACATTGTCCATTTTCTGAAAAAATAAGTTCTTGAAAAACTTGGTTTTTTTTTTTAAAGTAGAAGCAGTAGAGGTAACAGAGACAATTGTTTTGAATCTTTTTATGAAAAAACTAAGAAATGGGTTTTGTAGAAAATGTCATTCTGAGTATAGCCAGATCATCCTTATTTCGAAAAACTTTTTTTTCTCCAACATGCAAGAAACCCTCAAAAATAGAATCTACAAAACAATTTTTTTGGGAAAATTGAAATACAGTTTTTTATAGGTGCTCGTGTGCTAAAGAGACCCAGATCATCTGTTTTCTTAAAATATCAATTATTCTTGAAAAAAAATAAAAATTGAAAGGTAGAAGTAGTAGAGGTAACAGAGGCAAATTTTTTGAATCTTTTTTTTTAAAATCTAAGAAATGGCATTTGTAGAGAATGTCGTTTTGAGTAGACCTGGGTCATCCTTGTTTTGAAAAACCAAATTTTCACCAACATGCAAGAACCCCTCAAAAATAGAATTTACGAAACAATTTTTTTTGGGAGAATCAAAAATATGGGTTTTATAGGTGCTCGATAGCTAAAGACACCTAGATCGTCTTTTTCTTTTTAAATAAGTTGTTCATCAAAAAGATAGCTTTTTTTTAAAAGTAAAAGCAATAGAGGTAATAGAGGCAAATTTTTTGAATCTTTTTATGAAAAATCTGAGAAATGGGTTTTGTAGAGAATGTTGTTCTGAGAAGACCCAGATCGTTTTTTTTTTCAAAAAACTAATATTTCACTAACATGCAAGAACCCCTCAAAAATAGAATCTACGAAACAATTTTTTTAGGGAAAATCATAAATATGGGTTTTATAAGTACTTGTGTGCTCAAGAGACCCAGATCATCCAGTTTTTTTTAAAAAATGTTGTTTTTGAAAAAGATAGATTTTTTAGAAAAATAGAAGCACTGAAAGTTATCAGAGGCAAATTTTTTGAATCTTTTTATGAAAAATCTGAGAAATGAATTTTGTAGAGAATGTCATTCTTGGTAGACCCAAATCGTCCTCTTTTCGAAAAATAAAATCTATGACCCATTTTCTTCTTGGGAAAATCAAAAATGGGATTTATAGGTGCTCGTGTGCTAAAGAGACCCAGATTGTTCATTTTTTCAAATTATTTTTTCTTGAAAAAGATAGATTTTTTTTAAAAATAGAAGCAGTAGAGGTAATAGAGGCAATTTTTTTCAATCTTTTTATAAAAAATCTGAAAAATGGGTTTTGTAGAGAGGCAAAGTTTTATGAAACTCAAACACGAGCAGTTTCCTAAGTGCAACTATAACTCAATAAAAAATAAAGGTTCGCGAAAGGCGATAGAAAATACGGGCATAGAATGCACAACTACAGTGTAATCCACAAGTGTAGTCACAAAATTTGATCGATGGCCCATGAAAACTCAAACACAAGCGTGAAAGGGATGAGCTAGATCTACTAAGAACAACATTCTCTACAAAACCCATTTCTCAGATTTTTCATAAAAATATTTTTAAAAAAAGTCTATGTTACTTCTATTGCTTCTACTTTTCAAAAAAACTTATCACTTTCAAGAACTTATTTTTTTTTAAAAATGAACGATTTGAATCTCTTCAGCACACCTATAAAACCCATATTTTTTTATTTTCCCAAAAAAATTATACGATAGAAAATACGTCTACAAAATGATTAACTTTGGTGACTACGCTTGTGGATAACACTGTAGTTGTGTATTCTATATGCGTATTTTCTATCAGCTCTTGCGAACCATTATTTTTTGTTAAGTTATAGCCGCATTTAGGAAACCACTCATGTTTTTGTTTTTGTGGGCCATCAATCAACTTTTGTGACTACGATTGTGGATTGTAATGTAGTTGTGCATTTTGTAAGTATATTTTTAATCATTTTTCACGAACCTTCATTTTTTGTTGAGTTAATAAAGCTGTATCTAGGAAAATGCTCCTGTTTGAGTTTTCGTGGGCCATTGATCAACTTCGGTGACTATGATTGTGGATTAGACTATAGTTGTGCATCCTATATGTCTATTTTCTATCACCTTTCGCAAACCTTCATTTTTTATTGAGTTATAGCTGCACTTAGGAAACTGATCGTGTTTGAGTTTTCGCAGGCCATCGATCAACTTTGGTCAATACGAAGGGTGATAAAAAACATGCGTACAAAATGTACAACTATAGTACAATCCACATTCGTAGTCACCAAAGTTTAATGATGGCCCACAAAAACTCAAACATGAGCAGTTTCATCCATAATCATTTTCACCAAAGTTGATCGATGGCCCACGAAAACTCAAACACGAGTAGTTTCAAAAATGCGGCTATAACTCAACAAAAAACAAAGGTTCATGGAAGGCAATGGAAAACTATGGTGCAATCCACAATTGTAGTCACCAAAGATGATCGATGGCCCACAAAAACTCAAACATGAGCGGTTTCGTAAGTCTAGTTATGAGTCAACGAAAAATGAAGGTTCGCGAAAGGTAATAGAAAATATGTGTAGAAAATGCACAATTACAATGTAATCCACAATCGTAGTCACCAAAATTGATTGGTGGCCTGCGAAAACTCAAACACAAGTGTCTTCCTAAATATGGTTATAACTCAAGAAAAAATGAAGGTTCATGAAAGGCAATTAAAAATATGTGTACATAATGCATAACTATAATACAATCTAGAATCGTAGTCACCAAAATTGATTGATGGCCCACAAAAAGTCTGACATGAGCGGTTTCCTAGATGCAGCTATAACTCAACAAAAAATAAAGGTTCACGAAAAGTGATAGAAAATATCTATATAGAATGCAAAACTACTGTTTAATCCACAATCGTACTCCCCAAAGGTGATCAAATTTTATCGATGGCCTATGAAATCTTAAACACGAGCATTTTCCTAAATGTGCGTACAACTCAACAAAAAATGAACGTTAACGACACACGACAGGAAACTCGCATATAGAATGCAAAACTACTGTGTAATCCACACGCGTAGACACCAAAGCTAATTGATGGCCCACGAAAACTCAAACACGAGAGTTTTCCTAAATGCAGCTATAACTGAACAAAAAATGAAGGTTCTTAAATGGTGATTAAAAATATGCTTATAGAATGCACAATTACAATACAGTCCACAATCATAGTCACAAAAGTTGATTGATGCCCCATGAAAACTCAAACACGAGCCGCTTCCTAAATGTGGCTATAACTCAACAAAAAATGAATGTTCACGAAAAGCGATAGAAAATATGCATACATAATGGACAATTACAGGGCAATCCACAATTGTAGTCACCAAAGTTGTTCAACGGCCCACAAAAAACTGAAACACGAGCGGTATCCTAAGTGCAGCTATAACTCAATGAAAAATGAAAGTTCACGAAAGGCGATAGAAAATGTGCATATAGAATGCACAACTACAATGTGATCCACAATCATATTCACCAAAGTTGATCACAGCCCACGAAAATTCAAATACAGGCGTTTTCCTAATTCTAACTATAACTCAACAAAATATGAAGGTTCGTGAAAAGCAATTAGAAATATGTCTACAAAATTCATAACTACAGTACAATCAAAAATCGTAGTCACTAAAGTTGATTGATGGCCCACAAAAACTAAAACATGAGCGGTTTCCTAAATGCAGCTATAACTAAAAAAAAAATGAAGGTTTGTGAAAGACAATAGAAAATATGCATATAGAATGCACAACTAAAGTGTAATCCAAAAGCATAGTCACCAAACTTGAATGATGGCCCATGAAAACTCAAACACGAGTAGTTTCCCAATTGCGGCTATAACTTAACAAAAAAGAAAATATATTCGTGAAATCCCAAAGAAAATACGTGTACAAAAAGGACTACAGTGCAATCCGCAATCGTAATCACCAAAGCTAATCGATGGTTCACAAAAACTCAAACACAAATGATTTCCTAAATGTAGCTATAACTCAACGAAAAATGAAGGTTTGTGAAATGCGATAGAAAATATGCATACAAATTGGACAACTACAGTGCAATCCACAATCATAGTCACCAAAACTGCTCAATGGCACTTGAAAACTCAAACACGAGCGGCTTACTAAGTGCGGCTATAACTCAAATAAAAATGAAGGTTCATGAAAGGCGATAGAAAATATGTGTATAGAATTAAAAACTACATTGTAATCCACAATAGTACTCACCAAAGATAATCGATGGCCCGCGAAAATTCAAATACGAACAGTTTCCTAAATGTGGCTATAACTCAAGAAAAAATGAAGGTTCAAAAAAGGCAACAGAAAATATGCATACAAAATGAAAAACTAATGTGCAATCCACAATCGTAGTCACCAAAGTTGATCGATGGCCCACGATTTCTATAACACGAGCGGTTTCATAAATGTGGCTATAACTCAACAAAAAATGAAGTTTCAGGAAAGGCGATAGAAAATATGCATATAGAATGCACAACTACAGTGTAATCAAAAGGCACAATCACCAAAGTTGATCGATGGCTCATGAAAACTCTAACTCGTGCAATTTCCTAAATGCAGCTATAACTCAACAAAAAATGAAGGTTCGTGAAAGGCGATTAAAATATACGTACAAAATGTACATCTACAGTAGAATCCACTATTGTAGTCACCAAATTCGATCAATGGCCCACAAAAACTCAAACATGAGTGGTTTCCTAAATGCAGCTATAACTCAATAAAAAATGAAGGTTCATACAAGGAAAAAGAAAATACACGTACAGATTAGACAATTATAGTGGAATCCACAATCGTACTAACCAAAGTTGATTGATGGCCCCCAAAAACTCAAATACTAGCGGTTTCACAACTACCGCTATAACACAACAAAAAATGAAGTTTTGTGAAAAGTGATTAAAAATATGTGTATAAAATGCATAACTACAGTACAATCAACAATTGTAGACACCAAAGTTGATCGATGGCCCACAAAAAATTAAACTCGAGCGGTTTCCTAAATGAGGCTATAATAAAAAAAAAATGAAGGTTTGCGAAAGGCGATAGAAAATACTTGTATAGAATGCACAACTACAGTGGACTCCACAAGCGTAGTCACCAAAGTTGATAGATGGCCCACAAAAACAAAAACTCGAGCATTTTACTAAATGGGGCTATAACTAAACAAAAAATGAAGGCTCACGAAAAGCGATAGAAAATACATGTACAAAATGGACAACTATAGTGCAATCCACAATCATAGTCACCAAAGTTGATCAATGGCCCACAAAAGCTCAAACACGAGCAGTTTTCTAAGTGAAGCTATAAATCAACGAAAAATGAATGTTCGTGAAAGGCGATAGAATATATGAGTATAGAATGCGGCCGTAACTCAAAAAAAAATGAAGGTTCATGAAAGGTGATTAATAATATGCACACATAATGCACAACTACCGTACAATCCACTATGGTAGTCACCAAAGTTGATTGATGGCCCACAAAAACTCAAACACGAGGGATTTCCTAAGAGCGGCTATAACTCAATGAAAAAGGAAGGTTCACGACAGGCGATAGAAAATACACGTATAGAATGCAAAACTACAATGTAATCCACAATCATAGTCACCAAAGTTGATCGATGGACCTTTGAAAACTCAAACACGAGCGGTTTCTTCAATGCAGCTATAACTCAACGAAAAATTAGGGTTCATCAAAGCCGATTAAAAATATGCATACAGAATGCACAACTTCAATACAATCCACAATCGTACTCACCAAAGTTGCTCGATGGTCCACGAAAACTCAAACATGAGTTGTTTCCTAAATGTTATAACTCAACAAAAAATTAAGGTGCACGAAACGTGATAAAAAAAATATGTATACAATGGACAACTAAAGTGTAATCCACTATCATAGTCACCAAAGTTGATCGATGGTCAATGAAAACTCAAATATGAGCAGTTTCCTAATTCGGTTGTACCTCAATAGAAAATGAAGGTTCATAAAAGAAGATAGAAAATACGTGTACAAAATAGACAACTACAGTGCAATCCACAATTGTACTCACAAAATTTGATCGATACCTCACAAAAACTTAGCGGTTTCAAAAATGTGGCTATAACTCAACAAAAAATGAAATTTCAGGAAAGGTGATAGAAATACATGTACAAATTGGACAACTACAATGCAATCCACCATCGTAGTCACCAAAATTGATTGTTGGCCTACCAAAACTCAAACACGAGCGTTTTCCTAAATGCGGCTATAACTCAAGAAAAAATCAAGGTTCATGAAATGCGATTAAAAATATGCAGACAAAATGCACAACTACAGTACAATCCACAATCGTAGTAACCAAAGTTGATCAATGGCCCACAAAATCTCAAATATGAGCGGTTTCATAAATGTGGCTATAACACAATAAAAATGAAGGTTCGTGAAAGGATATATAAAATACGCGTATAGAATGAAAAACTACAGTTTAATCCACAAGCATAGTAACTTAAGTTGATCGATGGCCCACAAAAACATAAACATGAGCGGTTTATTAGATGTGGCTATAACTCAACAAAAAATGAAGGTTCATGAAAGGGAATTAAAAATATTCAGACAAAATGCACAACTATAGTACAATCCACAATTGTAGTCACCAAAGTTGATCGATGGCCCACAAAATCTCAAATATGAGCGGTTTCATAAATGTGGCTATAACACAATAAAAATGAAGGTTCAAAAAAGGCAATAGAAAATACACGTATAGAATGCACAACTACAGTTTAATCCACAAGCGTAGTAATTAAAGTTCATTGATGGCCTGGGCACAAAAACATAAACACGAGTGGTTTATTAAATACGGCTATAACTCAACAAAAAATGAAGGTTTGTGAAAGACGATTGAAAATTAGCATTCATAATGCACAACTACAGTGCAAACCACAATCGTTGTCACCAAAGTTGATCGATGGCCCATGAAAACTCAAACACAAGCGATTCCTAAATGTAGCTATAACTCAAGAAAGAATGAAGGTTCATGAAAGGTGATACAAAATAATCATACAGATTGGACAACTATAGTGCAATCCACAATCATAGTTACCAAAGTGGATCGATGGCCCATGAAAATTCAAACATGAGTGTTTTCCTAAATGTGGCTATAACTCAACAAACAATGAAGGCTCTTGAAAGGAGATTAAAAATATGCATACACAATGGACAACTAGAGTACAATCCATAATCGTAGTCAAAAAAGGTGACTTGATGGCTCACGAAAACTCAAAGACGAGCGGTTTCCTAAGTGCACATGAAAAATGACGGTTCGAGAAAGGAAAAAGAAAATATTCGTATAGAATGCACAACTACAGTGTAATCCACAATTATAATCACCAAAATTGATCGATGGCGCACAAAAACTCAAACACAAGCGTTTTTCTAAATGCAGCTATAACTCAACAAAAAATGAAGGTTTGTGAAAGGCAATTAAAAATATGTGTACGAAATGCACAACTATAGTACAATGCAAAATCGTAGTCACCAAAGTTGATTGATGATGGCCCACAAAAACTCAAACATAAATCGTTTCCCAAATAAGGCTATAAGTAAAAAAAAATGAAGGTTTGTGAAAGACAAATAAAAATATACGTACGAATGCACAACTATAGTACAATCCACAATCATAGTGACAAAATTTGACTGATGGCCCACAAAAACTCAAACATGGGTGGTTTCCTAATTGCTATAATTCAAGAAAAAATTAAGGTTTGTGAAAAGCGATAAAAAATAAGTGTCTAGAATGCACAACTATAGTGTAATCCAAAATCGTAGTCACCAAAGTTGATGGATGGCCCACAAAAACTCAAACACGAGTGGTTTCCTAAATGCAGCTATAACTCAACAAAAAATGAAGGTTCGCGAAAGGGAATAGAAAATTAGCATTCATAATGAACAACTACAGTGCAATCCACAATAGTATTCATCAAAGTTGATCAATAGCCCACGAAAACTCAAACACGAACGGTTTCTTAAATTTGGCTATAACTCAACGAAAAATGAAGGTTCTCAAAAAGAGATTAAAAAAATGCGTACATAATGGACAACTATAGTCCAATCCACAATCGTAATCACCAAAGTTGATCGATTGCCCATGAAAACTCAAACACGAGCGTTTACTAAATGCGGCTTTAACTCAACAAAAAAATGAAGGTTCTGAAAAGGCGATTAAAAATATGCATACAGAATGCACAACTAATGTACAATCTATAAGCGTAGTCACCAAAGTTGATTGATGGTCCACAAAAACTAAAACACAAGCAATTTCCTAAATGTGGCTATAACTCAACAAAAATTGAAGAATTGCGAAACGCGATAGAAAAGTACCATTCATAATGCACAACTAAGTGCAATCGACAATCGTCGTCACCAAAGTTGACCGATGCAACATGACAACTGAAATATGAGTGCTTTCCTAAATTCAGCTATAACTCAACAAAAAATGAAGGTTCACGAAAGGCGATAGAAAGTACTTGTTTAGTATGCACAACTATAGTGGAATTCACAAGCATAGTCACCAAAGTTGATAGATGGCCCACGAAAACTCAAACTCGAGTGGTTTCCTAAATGGGGTTATAACTCAACAAAAAATGAAGGTTCGCAAACAACAATAGAAAATACACGTACAAAGTGGACACTTATAGTGCAATCCACAATCATAGTCACCAAAGTTGATCAATGGACCAGAAAAACTCAAACACGAGTGGTTTCCTAAGTGATGCTATAACTCAACGAAAAATGAATGTTCACGAAACGTGATAGAATATATAAGTATAGAATGCACAACTACAATGTAATCCACAATCAAAGCCAGCAAAGTTGATCGATGGCCCACAAAAACTAAAACACGAGTGTTTTCCTAAATGCGGCCATAACTCAAAAAAATGAAGGTTCGTGAATGGAAATTAAAAAAATGCGTACATAATGTAGAACTATAGTACAATCTACAATCGTAGTCACCAAAGTTGATTGATGGCCCATAAAAACCCAAACATGAGCGGTTTCCTCAATGCGGCTATAACTCAACAAAAATGAAAGTTCGCGAAAGGCGATAGAAAATGTGTGTAGAGAATCAACTACAACATTGTAATCCACAATCGTAGTCACCAAAGTTGATTGATGGCCCACGAACACTCAAATACTGTGGTTTCGTAAATGTAGCTCACTCAAAAAAAAAAGAAGATTCACGAAATGCAATAGAAAATACGCGTATAAAATGTAAAACTACAGTATAATCCACAATTGTTGTAAAAAAATTGATCGATGGCCCACGAAAACTCAAACTCGAGCGGTTTACTAAATGCGGCTATAACTCAACAAAAAATAAAGGTTCGCGTAAGGCGATAGAAATTACACGTACAGGATGGACAACTACAATGCAATCCACAATCGTAGTCATCAAAGTTGATCGATGGCCCATGAAAACCCAAACACGACCAGTTTCCTCAGTGCGGCTATAATTAAACAAAAAATGAAGGTTCGCGAAAGGTGATAGAAAATATGTGTATAGAAAAGACAACAACAGTGCAATCCACAATCGCATTTAGCAAACAACTCTCCACTTGGGCGAACCTTCATTTTTTGTTCACTTATAGCCACATTTAGTAAACCGCTCGAGTTTGAGTTTTTGTGGGCCATTGATCAACTTTGCTGACTACGCTTGTGGATTACACTATAGTTGAGCATTCTAGATGATTATTTTCTATAACCTTTCATGAACCTTCATTTTTTGTTGAGTTATAATCGCATTTAGGAAACCGCTTGTGTTTGAGTTTTCGTGGGCCACCGATCAACTTTGGTGACTACGATTGTGGATTGCACTGTACTTGTCCATTATGTATTTTCATTTTCTATCCCCTTTCACGAACCTTCATTTTTTATTGAGTTACAGGCGCATTTGGGCAACCGCTTGACTTTGAGTTTTCGTGAACCAACGATCAACTTTGGTGACTACGTTTGTGGATTACAATTTAGTTGAGCATTCTATGTGTGTATTTTCTATCACCTTTCGTGAACCTTCATTTTTTGTTTAGTTATAGCCATATTTATGAAATTGCTCATGTCTAAATTTTCGTGGCCCATCAATCAACTTTGGTGACTAAAATTGTGGATTGCACTATAGTTGACCGTTCTGTACGCGCATTTTCTATGGCCTTTCACGAACCTTCGTTTTTTGTTTAGTTATTACCGCATTTATTAAACCGCTTGTGTTTGAGATTTCATGGGCCATCAATCAACTCTAGTAACTACGATTGTGGATTGCACTATAGTTGTCCATTCTTTACACGTATTTTTTATCGCCTTTCATCAACATTCAAATTTTGTTGAGTTATAGCCGCATTTAGAAAATCGCTCGTGCTTGACTTTTCATGGGCCATCCATCAACTTTCATGACTACGATAGTGGATTCCACTATAGTTGTCAATTTTGTATGCGTATTTTCTATCTCCTTTCATGAACCTTCATTTTTATTTGAGTTATAGCTTTATTTATGAAACCGCTCATGTTTGAGTTTTCGTAGGCCATCGATCAACTTTGGTGACTACGATTGTGGATTGCACTGTAGTTGTGCATTATGAAAACTAATTATCTATCCCCTCTCATGAACTTCATTTTTTGTTGAGTTATAGCCGTATTTAGGAAACCACTCTTGTTTGAATTTTCGTGGACCGTCAATCAACTTTGGTGACTATGCTTGTGGATTACACTGTAGTTCTGCATTTTATATGTGTATTTTCTATCACTTTTCACGGACATTCATTTTTTGTTGAGTTATACACGCATTTAGGAAACCGCTCATGTTTAAGTTTTTGTGGGCCATCGATCAACTTTGATAACTACGATTGTGGATTACATTGTAGTTGTGCATTCTATACGTGTATTTTCTATTGACTTTCATGAACCTTTATTTTTCGTTTAGTTATAACTACACTCAGGAAACCTCTCCTATTTGAGTTTTTGTGGGCCATTGATCAACTTTGGTAACTACAATTGTGGATTTCACTATAGTTGTCTATTTTATATGTTTATTTTCTATTGCCTTTCATGAACTTTCATTTAGGAAATTGCTCGAGTTCGAGTTTTCGAAAAACTATTATTTCACCAACATGCAAGAACCCCTACAAATAGAATCTACAAAAAAAATAAAAATTGGAAAATCGAAAACAGACTCAGATTGTCTGATTTTTGAAAAAATAAGTTGTTCTTGAATGAAAAATCTAAGAATTGGGTTTTGTAGAGAATGTCGTTTTAAGTAGACCTAGATCATCCTCTTTTCGAAAGCCTGATTTTTCAACAACATGCAAAAACCCCTCAAAAATAGAATCTACGAAACAATTTTTTTTGGGAAAATTGAAATATAGTTTTTATAGGTGTGAAGGGAACCAGATTGTCTGTTTTTTGAAAAATTAAGTTATTCTTGAAAAAGATAGATTTTTTTAAAAAGTAGAAGCATTAGAGGTAACAAATGTAAATTATTTCAATCTTTTTATGAAAAACCTAGCAAATGGGTTTAGTAGAAAATATCATTTTGAGTACACACAGATCGTCCTTTTTCGAAAAACTAATTTTTCACCAACATGCAAGAGCCCCTCAAAAATAAAATCTACGAGACAATTTTTTTTGGGAAAATCGAAAATATGGGTTTTAGGTGCTCGAGAGCTAAAGAGACCCAAATCATCCGTTTTTTGAAAAAATAAATTATTCTTTAAAAAAGATAGATTTTTTTAAAAAGTACAAGTCGTAGAGATAACAGAGGCAAATTTTTTGAATCTTTTTATGAAAAATATGAGAAATGGGTTTTGTAGAGAATGTCAATCTGAGAAGACCCAAATCGTCCTTCTTTCGAAAAACTAATTTTTCACCAACATGAGAGAACCCCTCAAAAATAGAATCTATAAAACATTTTTTTTTGGGAAAATAAAAAATTTGGGTTTTATAGGTGCCCGTGTGCTAATGACACCCAAATCGCCTAGTTTTTGGAAAATTATTTATTCTTCAAAAAGATAGTTTTTTTTTAAAAGTAGTAGCAGTAGAGGTACAGAGACAAATTCTTTGAATCTTTTTATGAAAAATCTGAGAAATTTTGTAGAGAATGCCGTTCTGAGTAGACCCAAATCGTGTTTTTCTCGAAAAACTAAGTTTTCACCAACATGCAAGAACCCCTCAAAAATATAATCTAAGAAACTTTTTTTTTTGGAAAATAAAAAATATGGGAACTTTATAGGCGTTCGTGTGCTAAAAAGACCTAGATCATCTGTTTTTTGAAAAAATAACTTCTTTCTAAAAAAGATATATTTTTTTGAAAAGTAGTAGTAGAGGTAACATAGACAAATTTTTGGAATCTTTTTATGAAAACTGGGATAAATGGGTTCTGTAGAGAATGACATTCTGAGTACACCTAGATCGTCCTTTTTTCAAAAAGAAAATATTTTGCCAACATGCAAGAACCCCTCAAAAATAGAATCTACAAAACAATTTTTTCTGGGAGAATAAAAAATATGGGTTTTATAGGTGCTCAAGAGCTAAAGAGACCCAGATCATCCATTTTTTGAAAAAATAGGTTCTTCTTGAAAAATATAGACTTTTTTGAAAAGTAGAAGCAGTAGAGGTAACAAGACAAAAAAATTTATTCTTTTTATAGCCGCATTTAGGAAAACATGTGTGTTTGAGTTTTTATGGGCCATCGATCAACTTTGATGACTACAATTGTGGAATACACTATAGTTGTGCATTCTATATACTTATTTTCTATCGCATTAGCTGCATTTAGGAAACCGCTCGTATGTGATTTTTCATGGGCAATCGATCAACTTTAGTGACTACGATTGTAGATTACACTATAGTTGTTCATTCTATACATGTATTTCCTATCGCCTTTCGCGAACCTTCATTTTTTGTTGATTTATAGTCGTATTTAGGAAAATGCTCGTGTTTAAGTTTTTGTGCGCCATCAATCAACTTTGGTGACTACAATTCTGGATTACACTATAGTTGTGCATTCTATACATATATTTTCTATTGCCTTTTGCGAACCTTCATTTTTCATTGAGTTATAACTGCACTTAGGAAACTACTCATCTTTGAGTTTTCATGGGCCATCAATCAACTTTGGTGACTATGATTTAGGATTGCATTGTAGTTGTCCATTCTGTACACGTGTTTTCTATCACCTTTCGCGAACCTTCATTTTTCTTAAGTTATAGCTGCATTTAAGAAACCGCTCGAGTTTGAGTTTTTGTGGGCCATCAGTCAACTTTTATGACTACGATTGTGGATTGTATTGTAGTTTCCCATTATGTATGCATTTTTTTCATCACTTTTCACAAACCTTCATTTTTTGTTGAGTTATAGCCTTATTTAGGAAATCGCTCGTATTTAAGTTTTTCGTGGGCCATTGATCAACTTTGGTGACTATGATTGTGGATTGGACTGTAGTTGTGCATTCTATAAGCGCATTTTCTATTAGCTTTGGCGAACCTTAATTTTTCCTTGAGTTATACATGCACTTAGGAAAACGGTTGTGTTTGAGTTTTCAAGGGCCATCGATCAACTTTGGTGACTATGCTTGTGGATTACATTGTAGTTATGCATTCTATACTCATATTTTCTATTGCCTTTTGTGAACCTTCTTTTTTCGTTGACTTATAGCCACACTTAGGAAATCGCTCATGTTTGAGTTTTCGTCGGCCCTCGACCAACTTTGGTTACTATGATTCTGGATTGCACTGTAGCTGTCCATTATGTACGTGTATTTTATATCACCTTTCGAAAACCTTTATTTTTTCTTGAGTTATAGTCGAATTAAGGAAACCACTCGTGTTTTAGTTTTTGTGGACTATCAATCAAATTTGGTAACTACGATTGTGGATTACATTGTAGTTGTGCATTCTATACGTGTATTTTCTATCGCCTTTTTCGAACCTTCATTTTTCGTTGAGTTATAGCCGCAATTAGGAAACCGCTCATGTTTGAGTTTTCCTGGGCCATCGGTCAACTTTGGTGACTACGATTGTTCATTGCACTGTAGTTGTCTATTTTGTATGCGTATTTTCTATCGCCTTTCGCAGACTCTTTTTTTTTTAATTATAGCCACTTTTACGAAATCCCTCGAGTTTGAGTTTTCGTGGGCCATTGATCAACTTTGGTGACTATAGTTGTGAATTGCACTATAGTTGTGTATTCTATACGCATATATCTATCACCATTCGTGAACCTTCATTTTTTGTTGTGTTATTGCCACATTTAGGAAACCAGTCATGTTTGAGTCTTTTTGTGCTATCGATCAAATTTGGTGACTATCATTGTATATTACACTGTAGTTGTGCATTATGTACGTATATTTTTAATCGCCTTTCATGAAACTTCATTTTTTGTTGAGTTATAGCCTCATATAGGAAAACGCTTGTGTTTGAGTTTTTGTGGGTCATGGATTAACCTTAAGGACTACGATTGTGGATTTCACTGTTGTTGTGCATTCTATAAGCACATTTTGTATCACCTTTCATGAACCTTCATTTTTCATTGAGTTATAGGCGTACTTAGGAAACCGCTCGTGTTTGAGTTTTGTAGGGCCATCAATCAAATTTGGTGATTACACTTGTGGATTACACTGTAGTTATGCATTCTATATGCTTACTTTCTATCACCTTTGGTGAAACTTCTTTTTTCATTGAGTTGTAGCCGCACTTAGGAAATTGCCAGTGTACGAGTTTTTGTGAGCCATCGATCAACTTTGGTGACTACGATTGCTGATTCCACTAGAGTTGTCCATTTTATACGTGTATTTTCTATCGCCTTTCAATAAACTTTCATTTTTTGTTGAGTTATAGCCGCATTTAGGAAATCACTCATGTTCGAGTTTTCGTGGGCCATCAACCTACTTTGGTGATGATGATTGTGGATTGCACTGTAGTTGTGAATTCTATACATGTATTTTCTATCCCCTTTCACGAAGCTTAATTTTTTATTGAGTTATAGTCGCATTTAGGAAACTGCTCATGTTTGAGTTTTCATTGGCCATTGAGCAACTTTCTTGACTACGATTGTGGATTGCATTGTAGATTTCCATTCTGTACGCGTATTTTCTATCGCCTTTCGTGAAGCTTGTTTTTTTACAAAGTTATAGCCACATTTAGGAAACTACTCGTGTTTGAGTTTTCGTGAGCCATCGATCAACTTTGGTGACTATGCTTGTGGACTGCACTGTAGTTGTGCATTATGAACACTAATTTTTTATTGCATTTTGTGAACCATTATTTTTTGTTGAGTTAAAGCTGCATTTAGGAAACTGCTCATGTTTGAGATTTTCTAGGCCATAGATCAAGTTTTAGTGACTACGCTTGTGGATTACACTGTAGTTGTTCATTCTATACACATATTTTCTCTCACCTTTTTCATGAACCTTCATTTTTTGTTGAGTTATAGCCGCATTTAGGAAACCTCTCATGTTTGAGTTTTTGTGGGCCATCAATCAACTTTGGTGACTACGATTGTGGATTGGACTATAGTTGTCCATTCTATATGCGTATTTTCTATGACCTTTTCCGAACTTTCAATTTTTATTGAGTTATAGACGCATTTAGGAAACAACTCGAGTTTGAGTTTTCATAGGACATCGATCAATTTTGGTGACTATGATTATGGATTGTACTATAGTTTTGTAGTTTGTATGCATATTTTTAATCGCTTTTCACAAATTTTCATTTTTTTGTTGAATTATAGTCGTTTTTAGGAAATCGCTCGTATTTGAGTTTTCATGGGCCATCGACTAAGTTTGGTGACTACAATTGTGGATTGCACTGTAGTTGTCCAATCTGTACATGTACTTTCTATCGCTTTTCGCGAAACTTCATTTTTTGATGAGTTATAGCCGCATTTAGGAAACCTCTCCTGTTTGAGTTATCGTGGGCCATCAATCAACTTTGGTGACTACGATTGTGGATTGCACTATAGTTGTCCATTTTGTATGAGTATTTTCTATCGCCTTTCGTGAGCCTTCATTATTTTTTAAGTTATATCCACATTTAGGAAACCACTCATGTTTGAGATTTCATGGGCCATTTATCAACTTTGGTGACAATGTTTGTGGATTGCACTGTAGTTGTGCATTATGAATGCTAATTTTCTATCACCTTTTGCGAACCTCCATTTTTTGTTAAGTTATAGCTGCATTTAGAAAATCGCTCGTGTTTGAGTTTTTGTGGGCAATCGATCAACTTTGGGGCCTATGCTTGTGGATTACACTGTATTTGTGCATTCTATACGTTAATTTTCTATCACCTTTCGCGAACCTTCATTTTTTGTCGAGTGATAGCCGCATTTAGGAAACCGCTCATGTTTGAGATTTTGTGCGCCATCAATCAAATTTGGTGACTACAATTGTGTATTGTACTATAGTTGTGCACTTTGTATGCATATTTTTAATCTCCTTTCACCAATCTTAATTTTTTGATGAGTTATAGCCGCATTTAGGAAAACGAACTTGTTTGAGTTTTCATGGGCCAACGATCAACTTTGGTGAATACAATTTTTTATTACACTATAGTTGTTCATTCTATAAGCATATTTTCTATCTCCTTTTGCAAACCTTCATTTTTCGTTGAGTTATAGCTGCACTTAGAAAACCGCTCGTGTTTGACTTTTCGTGGCCCATCGATCAACTTTTGTGACTACGATTGTGGATTGCATTGTAGATGTTCATTATGTATGGTTATTTTCTATCACCATTCACAAACCTTCCCTTTTTGTTGAGTTATAGCTGCATTTAGGAAACTGCTCATGTTTGAGTTTTTGTGGGCCATCGATCAACTTTGGTGACTACGATTGTGGATTTGAATGTAGTTGTCCATTATGTATGCTTATTTTCTATTGCCTTTCGTGAACATTCATGTTTTGTTGAGTTATAGCTGCATTTAGGAAACCACTCATGTTTAAGTTTTCATGGGTAATCGATCAACTTTTGTGACTATGATTGTGGATAGTACTGTAGTTGTGCATTCTTTATGCATATGTTTCATCGCCTTTCACAAACCTTCATTTTTTGTTGTGTTATAGCCGCATTTAAGAAACCGCTCATGTTCAAGTTTTCGTGGGCTATCGATCAACTATGGTGACTACAATTGTATATTGCACTGCAATTGTGCATTATGAACGTTAATTTTCTATCGCCTTTCGCGAATGTTCATTTTTGTTGAGTTATAACTGCATTTAGGAAACAAGTCGCGTTTGAGTTTTCAAGGGCTGTAGATCACTTAAGTGACTACGATTGTTGATGGCACTGTAGTTGTCCACAATATACGTTTATCTTCTATCGCATTTGTCGAACCTTTATTTTATGTTGAGTTATAGACGTATTTAGGAAAACCACTCATATTTGAGTTTTTTTGGGCCATCGATCAACTTTGGTGACTATGATTGTGGATTGCATTGTAGTTGTCCATTCTATGTATGTATTTTGTATCGCTTTTCGCTAACCTTCATTTTTTGTTTAGCTATAGCCGCATTTAGGAAACCCCTCGGGTTTGAGTTTTCATCGGCCATCGATCAACTTTGGTGACTACAATTGTTGATTGCACTGTAGTTGTCCATTTTGTACGCATATTTTCTTTCACCTTTTGCGAACCTTCATTTTTTGTACAGTTATAGCCACATTTCAGAAACCGCTCGTGTTTGAGTTTTTGTGGGCCATCGATCAACTTTGCTGACTATGTTTGATGATTACACTGTAGGGTTGCATTCTATATGAGTATTTTCAATCGCCTTTCGTAAACCTTCATTTTTTGTTTAATTATAGCCACATTTAGGAAAATGCTCTTGTTTGAGTTTTCCTGGTCCATCAATCCACTTTGGTGACTACGATTGTGGATTACACTATAGTTGTGCATTATATACACGTATTTTCTATCACCTTTTGTGAACCTTCATTTTTTCATTGAGTTATAGCTGCAATTAGGAAACCGCTCGTGTTTAAGTTTTCGTGGGCCATCGATCAAGATTGGTGACTATGATTGTGGATTTCACTGTAGTTGTCCATTCTGTACATGTATTTTCTATCGCCTTTTGTGAACCTTCATTTTTTCTTAAGTTATAGCAGCATTTAGGAAAATGCTCGTGTTTGAGTTTTTGTGGGCCATCTATCAACTTCGGTAACAACGATTGTGGATTACACTGTAGTTGTGCATTCTATACGTGTATTTTCTATCGACTTTTGTGAACTTTCATTTTTCATTGAGTTATAACTGCACTTAGGAAATGCTCGAGTTTGAATTTTTTGTGGGCCATCGGTCAACTAAGGTGACTACAATTGTAGATTTCACTGTAGTTGTCCATTGTATGTACGTGTATTTTGTATCACATTTCATGAACCTTCATCTTTTGTTGACTTATAGCCGCATTTAGGAAACCGCTTGAGTTTGAGTTTTCATGGGCCATCAATCAACTTTGGTGACTACGCTTGTAGATTACACTGTAGTTGTTCATTATATACACGTATTTTCCATCGCCTTTCGCAAACCTTCATTTTTTGTTGAGTTAAAACTACATTTAGGAAACCATTCATGTTTAAGTTTTTGTGGGCCATCAATCAACTTTGGTGACTACGATTGTGTTTTGTACTGTAGTTTTGCATTATGTACGCATATTTTGAATCGCCTTTCACGAACCTTCATTTTTTGTTGAATTATAGCCGCATTTTGGAAAATGTTCGTGTTTGAGTTTTCGCTAGCCATCGATCAAATTTGGTGACTACGATTGTGGATAACATTGTAGATGTGCATTCTATGCACGTATATTCTATCGACTTTCGCGAACCTTGATTTTCTATTGACTTATAATTGCACTGAGGAAGCCACTGGTGTTTGAGTTTTCGTGGGGGATCGATCAACTTTGGTGACTACAATTGTGGATTGCACTATAGTTTTCCATTCTGTACGTTTATTTTCTATCACCTTTCGCAAACCTTCAATTTTTTTTTAGTTATAGCCGCATTTAGTAAACTGCTCGACTGCGAGTTTTGGTGGGCCATCAATCAACTTTGGTGACTACGCTTGTGGATTACACTATAGTTGTGCATTGTATATGTGTATTTTCTATCGCCTTTCTCAAACCTTCATTTTTTTGTTTAGTTAAATCTTCATTTAGGAAATTGCTCGTGTTTGAGTTTTTGTGCGACATCGATCAACTTTGGTGACTACGATTATGGATTGCACTCTAGTTCTCCATACTATACGTGTATTTTCTATTGCCTTTCGTGAACGTTTATTTATTTTTAGTTATAGCTACATTTAAGATACTGATCATGTTTGAGTTTTTTTGAGCCATCGATCAACTTTGGTGACTACAATTGTGGACTGTTGCACTATAGTTGTGCATTTTGTCGACATATTTTTAATCGCTTTTCATGAAACTTCATTTTTTGTTTTAATGGGCCATCAATCAACTTTGATTACTACGATTGTCGATTACACTGTTGTTATGCATTCTATACGCATATTTTCTATTGCCTTTTGAGAACCTTCATTTTCCGTTGAGTTCAACCTGCACTTAGGAAACCGCTTGTGTTTGATTTTTTGTGGGCCTTCGATCAACTTTGGTGGATACGCTTAAGGATTACAGTACAGTTGTTCATTCCATATGCGTATTTTCAATCGCCTTTTGTGAACCTTCATTTTTTGTTTAGTTATAGCTGCATTTAGGAAACCGCTCATGTTTGAGTTCTTGTAGGCCATCGATCAACTCTTGTGACTACATTTGTGGATTCTACTGTAGTTGTGCATTCTGGACGCATATTTTTAATCGTCTTTCATGAACCTTCATTTTTTATTGAGTTATAGCCACATTTTGAAAAACGATCGTGTTTGAGTTTTCATGGGCTAGTGATCAACTTTGGTGACTACGATTGTGGATCACACTATAGTTGTGCATTTTATACGTGTATTTTCTATTGCCTTTAGCAAACCTTCATTATTCGTTGAGTCATAACCGCATTTAGGAAACCGCTCATGCCTAATTTCTTTTGCGCCATCGATCAACTTTGGTGACTACGACTGTGAATTACACTATAATTGTGCATTCTATACTCATATTTTCTATCACCTTTCGTGTACCTTAATTTATTGCTGAGTTATAACCGCATTTAGGAAACCTCTCATGCTTGAGTTTTGTGGAGCATTAATGAACTTTGATGACTACGATTGTGGATTGTAAAGCAGTTGTGCATTCTATACGCATACTTTCTATTGCCTTTCACGAACCTGCATTTTTTGTTGAGTTATAAACGCATTTAGAAAACGGCTCGTGTTTGAGTTTTTGTGGGCCATCAATCAACTTTGGTAACAAAGATTGTGGATTGTACTATAGCTGTCCATTATGTACACATATTTTCTTTTGCCTTTTGTGAACCTTCATTTTTTGTCTAGTTATAGCTGCATTTAGGAAACCAGTCATGTTTGAGTTTTCATAGGCCATCAATTAAATTTGGTGACTGCGCTTGTGGGTTACATTATAGTTGTGCATTCTATACATGTGTTTTATATCACCTTTCGCGATACTTCATTTTTCGTTGAGTTTTAGCATCATTTAGGAAACCGCTCAAGTTTGAGTTTTTCTAGGCCATCGATCAACTTTGGTGACTACGATTGTGGATTCCACTGTTGTTGTCCTTTCCATATGTGTATTTTCTATTGCCTTTCGCGAACCTTCATTTTTTGTTGAGTGATAGGCACATTTACTAAACTAGTCGACTTTGAGTTTTCCTAGGTCATCGATCAAATTTTGTGATTACGCTTGTGGATTACACTATAGTTGAGCATTCTATATGCGTATTATCTATCACCTTTCTAGAAACTTCATTTTTTTTTTAGTTATAGCCACATTTAGGAAACCACTCATGTTTGAGTGCTCATGGGCCATCGATCAACGTAGGGGACTACGATTGTGGATTGCACTATAGTTGTCCATTCTATATTCGTACTTTCTATAATCTTTCACGAACCTTAATTTTTTGTTGAGTTATATAGCCGCACTTAGGAAGCCACTCGTGTTTGAGTTTTCATGGGCCATCTATCAACTTTGGTGGCTACGATTGTGGATTGCAAAGTACATTTCCATTATGTACCCATATTTTCTATCACCTTATGCGAACCTTCATTTTTTGTTGAGTTATAGCCGCATTTAGGAAACAGCTCGATATTGATTTTTTGTGGGCCATCGATAGACTTTAGTGACTACGATTATGTATTGTACTATAGTTGTGCATTATGTACACGTATTTTATATCACCTTATGTGAACCTTCATTTTATGTTGAGTTATAGCCGCATTTTGGAAACACTTCAAGATTGAGTTTTTTGGGCTACTGATCAATTTTGGTGACTATAATTGTATATTGTACTGTAGTTGTCCATTCTATACGTATATTTTCTATCGCCTTTCATGAACCTTCATTTTTTGTTGAGTTATAGCTGCATTTAGGAAACTGATCATGATTAAGTTTTTGTGGGCCATCGTTCAACTTTGGTTGCTATGATTGTGGATTGTATTGTAGTTGTGCATTCTGTATGCATATTTTTCATCCCATTTTACAGACCTTTATTTTTTCTTGAGTTATAGCCTCATTTAGGAAACTGCTCATGTTTGAGTTTTCGTGGGCCATTGATTAAGTTTGGTGAGTTGTCCATTCTCTATGTGTATTTTCTCGCCTTTCACGAGCCTTCATTTATTGTTGAGTTATATCCGCATTTAAGAAACCGCTCGAGTTTGAGTTTTCATGGTCCATCGATCTACTTTGGTGACTACGCTTGTAGATTATACCACAGTTGTGCATTCTATACATGTATTTTCTATTACCTTTCGTGAACCTTAATTTTTTTTTTAGTTATAGTCGTATTTAGGAAAATGCTCATGTTTGAGTTTTCGTTGGCCATCGATCAACTTTGGAGTATGATTGTGGATAACACTATAGTTGTGCATTCTATATGCATATTTTCTATCGCCTTTCGCGAACCTTCATTTTTTGTTGAGTTATAGCCGCACTTAGGAAACCACTCGTGTTTGAGTTTTCATGGGCAGTCAATAAACTTTGTAACTATGATTGTGGATTGCACTATAGTTGTGCATTTTATACACGTATTTTCTATCGCCTTTCGTAAACCTTCATTTTTTGTTGAGTTATAACCGCATTTACGAAACTGCTAATGCTGGAGTCTTTCTAGGCTATCGATAAACTTTGGTGACTATTATTGTCGATTGTACTATAGTTGTGCATTTTGTATGCATATTTTTAATTGCTTTACACGAACATTCATTTTTTGTTAAGTTATAGCCACATTAAAAAAACTGTTTGTGTTTGAGTTTTCGTGGGCCATAGTCAAATTTTGGTGACTATGGTTGTGGATTGCACTGTAATTGTCCATTCTGTATGCGTATTTTTTATCGCATTTTGTGAACCTTCATTTTTTATTGATTTATAACTGCATTTAGGAAACCGCACGTGTTTGAGTTTTCGTGGGTCATCAATCAAGTTTAGTGACTATGATTGTGCATTGCACTGTAGTTGTGAATTCTATCCCCTTTGTTGAACCTTCATTTTTCATTGAGTTATAGCCACAATGAGTAAACCACTCCTCATTGAGTTTTTGTGGGCTATCAACTTTGGTGACTATGATTGTGGATTGCACTATAGTTGTGCATTATAAAACTAATTTTTTATCCCTTTTCGTGAACCTTCATTTTTTGTTGAGTTATAGCCGCATTTAGGAAATCGCTCATGTTTGAGTTTTTGTGGGCCATCATTCAACTCATGTGACTACGCTTATTGATTACACTATAATTGTGCATTCTATACACATATTTTCTATTGCCTCTAGTGAACTTTTATTTTGTGTTGAGTTATAACTGCATTTAGGAAACTGCTCGTGTTTGAGTTTTTTTGGGCCATCGTTCAACTTTGGTGATTACGATAGTGGATTGCTCTATAGTTGTACATTATGAACGCTATTTTTTTATTGCCATTCGTGAACCTTCATTTTTTGTTGAGTTATAGCCTTTTTAGGAAACCTCTCATCTTTGAGTTTTTGTGGGCCATCAATAAAGTTTCGTGACTATGATTGTGCATTGTATTGTAGTTATACGTTCTATATGTATATTTTTAATCACCTTTCACGAACCTTCATTTTTTGTTGAGTTATGGCCACATTTAGGAAAACACTCGTGTTTGAGTTTTCATGGGCCATCGATCAACTTTGGTGAGTACAATTGTGGATTTCATAATAGTTGTCCATTTTGTATGCGTATTTTCTATTACCTTTCGCAAACCTTCATTTTTTAATTGTGGTTTACATGTACCTATGCATTCTGTACACATATGATCAGGGCGCAACCCGAGACTTAGAAAATAACCCACAAACAATAGAATAATTTTATTATTTAGAAAATGGAGCTTCTTACATATAGAGGATCTGAAATCCCCAAGTTCTACAACACATGCAAGTTACAGGAAGCTACAGAATAACCCTTTCACAATATGCGAGTTTGTCCCCAAAAAGTTACCAAAAAATTAGAAATCTGCCCATAAATAAAGCTCCTCATTAGTTTGGAGCCAAAACAACATTCAAATTTGAGTTTAAGCAGTTTGGCGCCGAAAATTTACAACATGAAGTTCAAATTTCAAAAGAGCATTTGCAATTGTATCTTCTAGAAAGTGCGCAAACTTCCCAGGGCCATAACTTTTGATCTGGGACTTCGATTCATGAACCGTTTGAACCGTTGGAAAGGTCTCGAAGTCAATAATGCGCTTGAAATCCGCTATGCCGATTTCAGCAAGTTTTAGGGCCGTTCCGGGAACTCTAAGTGCCTCAAATATCACTCAGAAGATTTTCAGGTGCAAATCTGGGAAACTACAACTGTAATATCTTTCAACCCAGGAACAGAAAATAAAAACCGTAAATTGGGAATTTCATTATGACGAAAATGGTATCCAAAAATGTAAAAACATCTAAAAACCGAGAAACTTGAAATTTAACTATTTTTTGGTGATGCAAGATTTCCCTTACACCACTGGATGCTCCCCGCATCAGACACCTAAGGTAATTTGAGAAGTGACCCCACACGTCTCGATGGTTGAGGAAAACCCAACCGGTCGACCGCTTTAGATAGCCAGGATGAATCTTCCACGGCCTTCCTCTCCATTAAACCGGATATTCTTCATACTACCTATTTCTGGTGCTCCTTCCCACACACTATCCAAGATTGCTTCAATCTCCTCCCTTTCTGAAGTAGGTGCTAGAATGCCATACTGCCTTATTGTTGGTGCTTCCTCCATTCCACCTTCATGATACTCTGTCAAATCTGAAATGTTGAACACAGGGGAAATGTTGAATCCATCCAGCAACTCTACCTCATATGCATTCCCTGAATCATGCCTCTTCAAAATTTTACAGGGACCGAACTTCTTCATCTTCAATTTGTTATATGTTCCCACTGGAAACCTTTCTTTCCTCAAGTGGACCATCACTTCATCACCAATCTGAAACTCTTTATACCTCCTCTTCTGATCTGCCTTAGCCTTATAATGCATATTCATCTTGTTAATATGTTCTTTTACCTTCTCATGTATATCCTTGATGTGTTCTGGAAAATCTTCGGCTTCAACACTTATTTTCTTCTCTTGGTCCATCTTCTTCAATTCTGGAGTTGTTCTGGGGCTACCTCCATACACAATCTGAATGGTGACTACCTAGTGCTTCTGTTGACAGAATTGTTGTAAGAAAATTCTACCTGGGGTAAGATCAAGTCCCATCCCTTGGGTTTATCTCCTACCAAACATCTCAAGAGGTTACCTGTGACTCCTATTAACAACCTCTGCCCCATTTGTTTGTGATGTGAATCGAACTTCAACTCGCCTTCAACTTCTTTCCATAAGGTCCTCCAAAAGTACCTCTTACAAATTTGGTGTCACGATCCGAACAACAATACTCTTTTATACCATGTATTCTCACCAATTCTTTTGAAGAAATTGCAAGTCAAAGAATGTGGATCGCGATCATGGGTCTTTTTGGATACGGGAATGAAATGTGCCATCTTCAAAACCTATCAACCACACCCAATCATTCTCATTGTGTCCTTTTTGGAAACTAAGAACAGAAGTCCATAATTATATTGTCCTCCCACCTAATTCTCTCCGTACAAGTATAATGATATAAGTTTCCATATTTTGGCTCACTCCTTTAGCCATTTGACATACCCTACAGCTTTGTACAAACTTCTTCACATCCTATGATAACTAAGGCCAATAATAATGCTCAATGATAATGGCAATGGTCTTATCCCGAGCAAAATGTCTTGCCAATCCTCTACTATGCTTCTCCTTTATCAGGTTCTCCCTCATGGAACTCCTCAAGATACACAATAACATGCCATCCTGGATTATGAAATCCAGCCACCTTGTCTTGTCCACTGTAACAGGTTCCTTGCAAGCTTTCCAAGCCTCTGCAAAATCAGGATCTTCTGCATACAATGTCTTGAGTTCATTGAACCTAACCACTTCAATCTGCATCTTTGTCATCAATGTATGCCTCCTACTTAAGGCATCTGCAACCTTATTTGAATTCCCACTCCTATGTTTCAAAAAAAAGGTATAACTCTGCAAAAATCCCTAACATTCTTATATGCTCGATTTAATTTTCCCCGACTATTTATGTGTTCCAAGGCCCGGGCGATCAAGATATGAACAAATCTCGGGGCAAATACCTATTTTTTAATGCTTGAATTTATCGCATAAAATTCCTCTCGATCATATACGTAATACTTCTCTTGCATCATTTAACTTTTCAAATGAAGAGTACTGGGCTTACCTTCTTCTTGGTTTCAACACTACTCCATTCCAATGGCACAAATCCATCGGCATCAATAATCCACCAACAACTTGTTGAATATGGGAGGGCTAGGAATAGGTTGCTTTGTCACCTCGCCTAACAAATTAAACTTTTGTCGCCTAATGCCCTTAATTTGAATTTTTCTATCTCCTCATCGCTTCAAATAAAATCCACAAATACTAACAAGTTTCTAAATGAACTTTCTATAAAAAACTAGCCAAACCACTGAAAGATCCTTCTTCTTCACCCTCAAGAGGCAGCTTTGGGGTAGGCATTCTAGAATAGCCTTCACCTTCTCTCAGGTCCACATCTTGAGACCTCCCGGCCGGTGACAACAAACCCCAAGTACACTAACTCCCTCTTCACAAAATTGCACTTCTTCAGATTAATCAACAGTTTCTCTTCTCTTAACTTCTCAAAGGCTCTATGAATATGCATCAGATGCTCATCTAACGTCTTACTGAAAATCAAAATATCATCTAAATATATAATAACAAAACTTCCTAGAAATTATTTTAGTACCTCGTTCATGAGACGCATGAATGTTAGCCCAAAAGGCATGACCACTCATACAGGCCCTCTTTGGTGTTGAAGGTAGTCTTCCATTCATCTCCCTCTCAAATCTGGATCTGGTGATATCCATTCTTCAGATCAATCTTTGTGAAGTACTGAGCTCCACTGAAACAGTCCATCAGGTCATCCATCATTAAGGGAAACGCATACGATTGTTATCTTGTTTATGGCTCGGGAATCTATACACATCCTACACTCCCTATCCTTTTCTTTCGTGCTGCGATCAGCAGTACTATACATGGACTCAAACTCTCCCAGATCAAACCCTTTTCAACAACTCTTGAACTTGTCTATTCAACTCCTCATTTTCTGAGTCATTCTATGAGCTACCTTATTTGGCAAACTAGCTCCGTGAATCTACTAACTGATGACTCCATCTTCCTTATTATTGGTGGTAAACCCTCGTGTACATTATCGTAAACAATATCCTAAACTCATCCATCCCAGAAACTTCTTCTAGAACCTTCTCATTATCCTCCTTACTCACTCTAGGAATTAATGCATAACACACACGCTCATGCTTAATACCTTCTAAATTTTTTCTTCCATCTACATAACAAATTTTAGCACTATTGCATACCTTTTCTTCGGTCTCCTTCGTGGGTTTCCAACTTGTGACTTTAACGCCATCTTTGTCAAGGAATAAGTGTTTGTATGGCCATCATGTATAGCTTGCTTATCGAACTGCCACGGCCTCCCCAACAACATGTGACATGCATCCATGGGGATGATATCATAGAGTACCTCATCATGGTAGCTCCCGATCTTGAACTTTACTAGGCACTGCTCATTGACCAAAACTTTGTGGTCTTTCTGCAACCAGGCAATCCAATACAAATGCGGGTGCCTTTCCCTCTTCAGCTTCAACTTTGTGACCATCTCCTCTGACACTAGATTATCAGTGCTCCCACTATCAATAATGACATCACAACATTTTCCTTCACACTTGCACTTTGTGCAAAACAGATTCTTCCTCTGTTTTGGTTCCTTTTCCTCAGTCACCAGGGCTCTCCTAATCACTAGGGCTTCTCCCCTTTCAATATCATCTGAATGTTCAGATTGGGCCTCCTCATCTGCATGTGCAACCCTTCGTTGGTGTTGTGGAAATTCATAGGCTCAATGCCCTTCTTCACCACACTGGAAACACGTTCCTCTAAAACCACCTCTTCCAGATCCTTGTCCATATCTCCCCCATCCTCTACCTCTTTGATCACCACTGTTTTGATCACGAGGGAGGTAGAAGTTGTCATTCCTTTGGCTTCGGCTGGTACCCACATCATCACTTTTCTTTTCACCATCATTTCGGCTTCTTGAAGGTCTTCAATTGCCCCTTCCACTTTGACATCCTCGTCCTTTTTGCTTGCCATCAAATCTTTTGTTCAGCTTCCCTTCCACCTTCAGAGCAAACTGATACACATCCTCAATGGTGGTCATTCTGGCTAGGCTTAACTCCTCTTGAATGCTCGGTCGTAACCCATTAAGATATCAAACTACCTTCTCCTTATTGGCCTCTGTGTGACCTGTTCTGATGATTATCTTGTGAAAATCTTCAGTATATTCTTTCATAGATCTGCTTCCTTGCTTCAACCCTTGCAATTTCTTCAACAAATTAACTCAGAGTCCATTGGTATGAACCGCTTTCAGCTTTATCTCCATGCGATCCATCCGGTGATATTTTTCCTCTTCAATTACTTTCCAACCGGACCTCTTTCCACCAAACTGCATGGCCCTTCAACTTCCAACTGGACCTCTTTCCACCAAATCGGCATGGCCCTTCAACTTCATTTTTGCAAACTTAACCCGATCTAGGTCCTCTATTTCCTCATACTCAAAATATTCTTCTAGCTCGTTGATCCAGTCGATCAACTCTTCCATGTTCAAACTTCCAGAATAACTAGGGACTTCTGCTCTAGATCTTTTCCCGATCTTCGAAATGGCCCTTATTAGCCACATTTGGTCTTGATCAATTGCTTCTTCTTCCTCTCCTTCATCCTCACTTTCCTCCCTCGGGTTTAACCCTCTTCTCAATAGCTCTTGTAATGCATCAATCTGTCTCTGGAGGGCTGCCAGTGCATCTCTTCCACCAACATTTCTGCCACCTTGACCACCTCTGGCACAACCACGCCTACCAGGAACCACTCTTGGAGGCATCTTTTTTGACCTCGACCCACAACCACGGTCCTGGTGCGAACTGCCTCACGATCGGCGATCTGTCCACACGCTCAAGAAAAAACCCGCTCTGATACCACTTGATGAGGGCGCAGCCTGAGACTTAGAAAATAACCCACAAACAATAGAATAATTTTATTATTCAGAAAATGGAGCTTCTTACATGCAGAGGATCTCAAATCCCCAAGTGCTACAACACATGGAAGTTACAGGAAGTTACAGAATAACCCTTTCACAATATGCTAGTTTGTCCCCAAAAAGTTACCCAAAAATTAGAAACCCGCCCATAAATAGAGTTCGTCATTAGTTCTGAGCCAAAACAACATTCAAATTTGAGTTTCGGTGGTTTGGCGCCGAAAATTTACAACATGAAGTTCAAATTTCAAAAGACCATTTGCAATTGTATCTTCTAGAAAGTGTGCCAACTTCCTGGGGCCATAACTTTTGATCCAGGACTCCGATTCGCAAACCGTTTGAACCGTTGGAAAGGTCTTGAAGTCAATAACGCACTCAAAGTCCACTACGCCAATTTCAACAAGTTTCAGGGCCGTTCTGGGAACTCTAAGTGCTTCAAATCTCACTTGAAAGATTTTTAGGTGCAAATCTGGGAAACTAAAACTGCAATATCTTTCAACCTAGGAACAGAAAATAAAAACCATAAATTGAGAATTTTATTATGATGAAAAGGGTATCCAAAAATGTAAAAACATCTAAAAATGAAGAAACTTGAAATTTAACTATTTTTGGGTGATGCAAGATTGCCCTTACACCACTGGATGCTCCTGCATCAACATACTTTCTATCACCTTTGGTGAACCTTTATTTTTTGCTAAGTTATAACTACATTTAGGTAACCGCTCGAGTTTGAGTTTTTCGTCAGCAATCCACGAACTTTGGTGACTACGCTTGTGGATTAAATTGTTGTTTATTCTATACTCGTATTTTCTATATTATTCCATGAACCTTTATTTATTTTTATTTATAGGCACATTTAGGAAACTGTCATGTTTGAGTATTTTTGGGCCAACGTTCAACTTTTGTTACTACAATTATGGAGTGCATAGTAGTTGTGCATTATGATCGTTAATTTTCTATCGCCTTTCACGTACCTTAAATTTTTTTTGAGTTAGAGTTGTATTTAGGAAACCGCTCGTGTTTGAGTTTTTAATGACCATCAATCAACTTTGGTAACTACACTTGTCTATTACACTATAATTGTGCATTCTATACATGTATTTTCTATCGCTTTTTACAAATCTTCATTTTTTGTTGAGTTCTAGCCGCATTTAGGAAACCGCTCATGTTTGAGTTTTGATGGGCCATCGATTAACTTTTGTGACTACGACTATGGATTGCATAGTAGTTGTACATTATGAACGTTAATTTTCTATCGCTTTTCACGAACCTTAATTTTTTGTTGAGTTATAGCCGTATTTACAAAACTGCTTGTGTTTGAGTTTTTGTGGGCTATCGATCAACTTTGGTAACTACACTTCTGGATCACATTGTAGTTGTGCATTCTATACGCGTATTTTCTATCGCCTTTTGCGAATTTTCATTTTTTGTTGAGTTATAGCTGAATTTAGGAATGCGCTTATGTTTGTGTTTTTATGGGCCATCGATCAACATTGGTGACTATGATTATGGATTGTAATGTAGTTTTGAATTTTGTACGCATATTTTTAATCTCTTTTCATGAACCTTCATTTTTATTTGAGTTATAGCCGTATTTAGGAAAATGCTTGTGTTTGAGTTTTCATGGGCCATCCATCAACTTTAGTGACGACGATTATGGATTACACTATAGTTGTACATTCTATACGTATATTTTCTATCTCCTTTCGCGAACCTTCATTTTTCGTTGAGTTATAGTAGCATTTAGGAAACTGCTCGTGTTTTTCGTTTTTGTGGTCCATTGATCAACTTTGGTTAGTAAGATTGAGGATTGCACTATAGTTTTCCATTTTGTACACGTATTTTCTATCAGTTTTTGTGAACTTTCAGGTTTTGTTTTGTTATAGCCATGCTTAGGAAATCACTCGTATTTGAGTTTTTCGTGGGCCATCGATCAACTTTGGTGACAACAATTGTTGATTACACTGTAGTTGTTAGTCCTATACATGTATTTTCTATCACCTTTCACAAACCTTCATCCTTTGTTGAGTTATAGCCGCATTTAGGAAACCGCTCCTGTTTGACTTTTTGTGGGTCATCAATCAACTTTGGTGACTAGGATTATGGATTGTCATATAGTTTTTCATTTTTTAAGCATATTTTTATTATCTTTTCATAAACCTTCATTTTTTGTGGAGTTATAGCCACATTTATGAAAATACTCGTGTTTATGTTTTCGTTGACCATCGATTAACTTTTATGACTACGATTGTGGATTGCATTGTAGTTGTGCATTCTATACGCATATTATGTAACGCCTTTCACGAACTTTCATTTTTCTTTGAGTTATAGCCGCACTTAAGAAACTGCTCGTGTTTCAATTTTTTGGGGCCATCGATCAAATTTGGTGACTACGATTGTGGATTGCACTATAGTTTTCCATTCTATACACGTATTTTCTATCGCCTTTTGCGAACTTTCAATTTTTATTGATTTATAGCTACATTTAGGAAACCACTCGAGTTTGATTTTTTGTGGGACATCGATCAACATTGGTTACTATGATTGTGGATTGTACTCTAGTTTTGATTTATGTACGCATATTTTTAATCGCTTTTCACAAACATTCATTTTTTGTTCAGTTATATTTCCGTATTTAGGAAACCACTCATATTTGAGTTTTTGTGGGCTATCGATCAAATTTGGTGATTACGATTGTGATTACACTGTAGTTGTCCAATCTATATGCGTATTTTCTATTGCCTTTCGCGAACCTTCATTTTTTGTTAAGTTATAGCCGCATTTAGTAAACTGCTCATGTTTGACTTTTCATACACCATCGATCAACTTGGGTGACTACGATTGTGGATTGCACTGTAATCGTCCATTTTATACGTGTATTTTCTATCACCTTCTGTGAACCTTCATTTTTTGTTCACTTATAGCCGCATTTAGGAAATCACTTGTTTTGAGTTTTCATGGCCCATTGATCAACTTGGGTGAGTACGATTGTGGATTACACTATACTTGTCCATTCTATATGAGTAGTGACGACGATTGTGGATTAAACTGTAATCTTCCATTCTGTACACGTATTTTCTATCGCCTTCTGTGAACCTTCCCTTTTTGCTGACTTATAGCTACATTTAGGAAACCGCTTGT
The DNA here is from genome assembly GCA_007258455.2 of Sequoia sempervirens. NCBI lineage: Eukaryota > Viridiplantae > Streptophyta > Pinopsida > Cupressales > Cupressaceae > Sequoia > Sequoia sempervirens. The sequence goes on from VDFB02000006.1 coordinate 806,673, forward strand.
TTTGAGCTTTCATGGGCCATCAATCAAATTTGGTGACTATGATTGTGGATTACATTGTTGTTGTTATTCTATACACGCATTTCCTATCACCTTTCGTGAACCTTCATTTTTTGTTGAGTGATAGCCACATTTAGGAAACTGCTCCAATTTGAGTTTTTGTGGGGCATCAATCAACTTTGGTGACTACGATTGTGGATTGTACTATAGTGGTGCATTATTTAGACATATTTTTAATCTCCTTTCATGAACCTTCATTTGTTGTTGAGTTATAGCTGAATTTAGGAAAACAGTCCTGTTTGAGTTTTTGCGGGCTATGGATCAGCTTTGTTGACTATGATTGTGGATTGCACTGTAGTTGTGCATTCAATACGCGTATGTTCTATTGCCTTTTGCGAACCTTCATTTTTTGTTAAGTTATAGCCGCACTTAGCAAACTGCTTGTGTTTGAGTTTTCGTGGCCCATCGATCAACTTTGGTGACTATGATTGTGGATTGCACTGTAGTTGTCGATTCTGTAGGCATATTTTCTATCACCTTTTGTGAACCTTCACTTTTTGCTGAGTTATTGACACATTTAGGGAATTGCTCATGTTTGAGTTTTCATGGGCCATTGATCACATTTAGTGACTACAATTGTGGATTGTACTGTAGTTGTCCATTTTGTACACATATTTTCTATCCCCTTTCATGAACCTTCATTTTTTTATTGAGTTATAGCCGCATTTAGGAACACACACGAGTTTGAGTATTGGTGGGCTATCAATCAACTTTGGTTACTATGACTGTGGATTGAACTGTAGTTGTCCATTTTGTACCCATATTTTTAATCACTTTTTAGAAACCTTCATTTTTTGTTGAATTATAGCCGTGTTTAAGAAATTTCTCGTATTTAAGTTTCCGTGGGCCATCATTCAACTTTGGTGACTATGATTGTGGATTTAACTGTAGTTGTCCAATCTATACGAGTATTTTCTATCGCCATTCAAAAACCTTCATTTTTTGTTGAGTTATAGTCGTATTTAGGAAACCGTTCTTGTTTGAGTTTTCGTGGAACATTGATCAACTTTGGTGACTACGATTGTGGATTGCACTATAGTTGTCCATTATGTACACGTATTTTGAATCGCAGTTCATGAACCTTCATTTTTTGTTGAGTTATAGCCCCATCTAGGAAACCGTACATGTTTGAGTTTTCGTGGGCCATTGGTCAACTTTGGTGACTACCCTTATGGATTACACTGTACTTGTGCATTCTATATGCGTATTTTGTATTTATTTTTGCAAACCTTCATTTCTTGTTGAGTTATACCGCATTAGGAAACCACCCATGTTTGAGTCTTTTTGGGGCATCGATCAACTTTGGTGGCTACGATTGTCGATTGTATTGTAGTTGTGAATTTTGTAAGCATATTTTAAATTGCCTTTCATGAACCTTTATTTTTTGTTGAGTTAAAGCCGCATTTTTCAAAACCCTCGTGTCTGAGTTTGCGTGGGTCATCAATCAACATTGGTGACTATGATTCTGGATTGCATTGTAGTTGTGCATTTTATAAGCGCATTTTCTATCACCTTTCGAAACCTTCATTTTTCATTGAGTTATAGCCACACTAAGGAAACTGCTCATGTTTGAGTTTTCAAGGGCCATCAATCAACTTTGGTGATTACGATTATGGATGACGTTGTAGTTGTGCATTCTATACGTGTATTTTCTATCACCTTTTGCGAACCTTCATTTTTCGTTGAGTCATAGCCGTACATACGAAATTGTGTTTGAGTTTTTGTGGGCAATCAATCAACTTTGGTGACTACGATTGTATATTGCACAGTACTTGTCCATTCTATAAATATATTTTCCATCGCCTTACATGAACCTTTATTTTTTGTTCAGTTATACCCACATTTAGGAAACCACTTGAGTTTGAGTTTTCGTTGACCATCGATCAACTTTAGTGACTATGGTTGTGGATTACAGTATAGTTGTGCATTCTATACGTGTATTTTCTATTGCCTTTCATGAACCTTCATTTTTACTTCAGTTATAGCCATACTTAGGAAACCGCTCGTGTTGTAGTTTTTGTGGGCCATCGATCAAATTTGGTGACTAACATTGTGGATTGCATGTAGTTGTGCATTCTATAAGCGCATTTTCTATGGCCTTTCGCGAACCTTCATTTTTTTTTACTTATAGCCACATTTAGGAAACCACTCATGTTTGAGTTTTTGTGGGCCATCGATCAACTTTGGTGACTACGATTGTGGATTGCACTATAGTTGTGCATTATGAACACTAATTTTCTATTGGCTTTCACGAACCTTCATTTCTAGTTGAGTTATAGCCGCATTTAGGAAAACGCTTGTGTTTGAGTTTTTGTGGGCCATTGATCAATTTTTATGACTATGCTTGTGGATTACAGTATAGTTGTGCATTCTATATGCGTATTTTCTACCACCTTTCAATAAACTTCATTTTTTGTTGAGTTATAGCTGCATTTATGAAACCGCTCATGTTTGAGTTTTTGTGGGCCATCAATGACCTTTGGTGACTACGATTGTGGATTGTACTATAGTTGTGCATTATATATGCATATTTGTAATTTCCTTTCATGAACCATCAATTTTTTCTTGAGTTATACCTGCATTGAGGAAAATGCTCATGTTTGAGTTTTCATAGGCCATCGATCAACTTTGGCAACCACGATTGTGGATTACACTGTATTTGTTCATTCAATACACGTATTTTCTTTCACTTTTCGTGAATCTTCATTTTTCGTTGAGTTATAGCTACACTTAGGAAACTGCTCATTTTTGAGTTTTTGTGGTCCATCGACCAACTTTGGTGACTACAATTCTGGATTGCACTGTAGTTTTCCATTCTCTATGTGTATTTTCTATCACTTTTCATGAACCTTTATTTTTTGTCGAGTTATAGCTGCATTTAGGAAACCACTCGAGCTTGAGTTTTTGTGGGCCATCGATCAACTTTGGTGATGACGCTTTTGGATAACATAGTAGTTGTGCATTATGTACATGAATTTTCTATAACCTTTTGTAAACCTTCATTTTTTGTTGAGTTATACCTACATTTAGGAAAATGGTCATGTTTGAATTTTCGTGGGCCATCAATAAACTTTGATCAACTTTGGGGACTACGATTGTGGATTACACTAAATTTGTGCATTCTATACACGTATATTCTATTGCTTTTCTCACAGCTTTATTTTTTCATTGAATTATAGCTGCACTTAGGAAAACCTATCGTGTTTGAGTTTTCGTAGTCCATTGATCAACTTTGGTGACTACAATTGTGGAATGCACTGTAGTTGTCCATTCTCTACATGTATTTTCTATCGCCTTTTGTGAACCTTCATTTTTTGTTGAATTATAGCCGCATCTACGAAACCTCTGATGTTTGATTTTTTCTGGACCATCATTCGACTTTGGTGACTAGGATTATGGAGTACTATAGTTGTACTTTCTGTACTTATATTTTGAAATGCCTTTCACAAACCTTTCTTTTTTGTTGAGTTATAGCTGTATTTAGGAAAACACTCATGTTTGAGGTTTCGTGGGCCATCCATCAACTTTGGTGACTACGATTGTGGATTACAATGTAGTTGTGCATTCTATATGCATATGTTCTATCACCTTTCGTGAGCCTTCATACGAAAATTCAAACATGAGTTGTTTCCTAAATACAGCTATAACTCAACAAAAAATGGAGGTTCATGAAATGCGATAGAAAATAAGCATACAAAATGGACAACTACAGTGCAATCTACAATCGTAGTGATCAAAGTCGATCGATGTCCCACGAAAACTCAAACACGATCGGTTTCCTAAGATTAGCTATATAAGTCAACAAAAAAATGAATGTTCGCGAAATGCAATAGAATGCACAATTACAGTGTAATCCACAATCATAGTCACCAAGGTTGATCGATGTCCCACGAAAACTCAAACACGAGCACTTTCCTGAATGCTGCTATAACTCAACAAAAAATGAAGGTTCGTGAAAGGCGATTAAAAATATGCGATTAAATGAAGGTTTGTTGATTTATAGTCGCATTTAAGAAACCGCTCATGATTGAGTTTTTGCGGGCCATCATTCAACTCTGGTGAAAACGATTGTGGATTGCACAGTCCTTGTCCATTATGTATAGGTATTTTCTATCGCCTTTCGTGAACCTTAATTTTTTGTTGAGCTAGCCAAGTTAGATCAGATCAAATCAGATCAGATCATGACAAGTGTCAACATCACATGAGATGTGACATAATGATGTAATATAATTGATAGCTCTAACACCCCCCCTTAGGATGAGCTTAGGGAGTGGCTAAAAACCCTAAAAAAGAGAATGCAAGATGGGTCCTGACAAACAAGGCCAAGTAAGGTACCCATGTAAAACATAAGATCTCTATAATGTGGAGAAATAGAGAAAACCTCATGGGAAAAACTCTACTCCAAAAAGACATGAAAGCCAAGTGAAGGACTGAAGAAGCCTTCAAAAAAGACAAAGTTTGTAACAAAAAATAGGAACAAAGGAACATCTAGAAGCATGAAGAAGCTGCAAACACTGTCAAAGAAGGATTTTTGAAATGTTGAAACAATAACCTCCACTGAAACATTTGATGATCAAGATCAAAGAAGACAAGAATCTGTATGAGTGCCCCCAATGACACTACTCAAATCAGATGGAAAACAAAGGCAAACACCTGAAACTCGAAGATACAGATGGCTAAGTAACCAAAATTTTGAAAAATTGATCATGAGAAAATGAAAGGGCGCCTCCAAAAATAGGAATGCAAGAGTCTCCAAATGCTCAGTGCTCTATCTCATCGAAATGCATGGGTAACCAACTACTACATTCGCCTAGTACATAGGAACAAATACTATATACATAGCTCACTCCAATGAAACCAAGGAAGCAATAGCACCAATAGTAGAAACCCCCCCCATAATGCTGACAAGGGAGAGGTATGATAGGTACACAGAAACTGAATGCCTAAAAGTAGTGCATGAAGATTAACCAAGAACATCTAAAGGTGCAATCATGAAAGTACAAGCAGATATAAAGGATGTGAAAACAAAAGTCACATACGCATAAGAAAGTTATGAAGGCAAACAAAGGCAAACATCAACCCCCATTGTGGCACTTTATATCATAGTGTGAGTACAACAAGAAACAAAGTGATGTGCAACAATCTCAATACTACACATACAAAGCTGAGGCACTTTATCTCAATGTGTTTACAAAAACATAAATACATCCTATGTGAGCCCATAGGTCCAAAATAGGACACAAGATCAAAATACAATTCTCTGATAGAAAAAGAGGAAACTAGTAGCACCATGATGATGTACACGAAAATACATGCACTTTAAAAAAACATAGCACCCAAAAAAGTGTCCAGATGCAGAAGATATGGGTCATCAAAGTTTCCAAAAAAGAGAACTAAACAACTACATCACTGAGAAAAAACAGAATTCTAGAAAAAACCAAAAGTCAAAACTAGAAAATGCCTGCACCATTGCGAAGAGCGTGAAATTTCAACCCATTTCAAAAAACAATTGACGTGAAAATATCACCGTATGGCTGAGATATGGCCTCTGGAAGTTGAGGTGCAAATTTCAAAAGCCTGACGAAGAGGGGTTGAGAAAGGAAAAAATGAACTCCGCCAAATTTAGCAAAAACAATTCCAAATTTGGAGGTCCGCCAATTATAGTGATGCTGATAAAAAAGTCCTCTAGGTACAATGCATGTAATTTATTTTGGAAAAAAATAAATTGCAAAAAACCTAACTTTTTATTTTCTAGTTAAAAAATAACTAGAAAAAAAACTATTACATTTTTTAATAAAAATATATAAAAGCTTGCCTTCTTTTTTTTAAAGAAAAAAGACAACAAAAAAAATTGTATATATTTTTTATTTTAAAAAACATATAAAAAAAATGCAATTAATAATTTTTTTCAAAAAAAATTAATAAAAAATATGGGTTTTCCCCATAGGACTTAGGTACACTGCACAGGCCTGCACAAGTACATACCTATGCAGTGCCTGTGCAGGTACCTAGGTACCTTTTTGACTTTTCGAAAAAAAGAAAAAAAACTTTGCATAAAAGCTTTTAAATTGTTTTAAAGATTTTTTAGAAAACAATTTTTATTTTTTTACAACTGCATAAGTTTTTTTGTGCAGAAAAAGTTTTTTTTTTTTTCAAAATTTACCTCGAGATGCGTGAAGGAGGTTGTATGACCCTGTGAGGTAAAAATATTTTGCCCCAGAGTGATCTGCTCCAAAATTGACAAATTATATATGGAAATAGGGGGTTTTGGGTCTTCTGAGCGCAATAGTGAGGTCCATTTGGGCTTAAAACACTCTAGAAAATGAGGCACCCCCCTGGATCAGGCAAAAAAACACATTCTTCAAACCCTCACAGATCTGACAAACAGAAGCCAATTTTGAAAAAAACAAACGTCAATTTTGACTATTCCGGTAGCTCTGGATTTAACGGAGAGATCTGATTTGACACAGGATGCACTGAAAAAATTTCCAACTTGAAAATATGCAAAACAAGCAAAGGGGATTCAAATCTGAAGCCTACAACCCTTGCTGAAGAAGAAAAAACCTCATAAATCAAGAAGAGGTTTGTTGAATCCACGCTCTGATACCATGATAGAATTGTGAAACAACCACAAAACCACAAGCCGCAGGATCAATCAACAAACAAGTACACCTTCCACACAAGAGATCTACAAACAAAAATTGCTATACTCATCAACAAGGAAAAGTTACATAAGAAGCTTTCAAGAAAATATGAAAGTCATGATATTTAAAAAGAGGGTTGAATTCTTATAAGAGCAAAGCCCTAAATGAGAAAGGATTAGATCATGACAAGTGTCAACATCACATTAGATGTGACATAATGATCTAATATAACTCAACTAATAAATCATTCCTAAGTTTAGCTAAAGCATGTGAGAATAAATTAGACTAATAATCAATTAAAGATTAATTAATTATTAGCTAATAAATGATAACTCTAACAATAGCCGCATTAGGAAATCGCTCGTATTTGAGTTTTTGTGGGCCACCAAAAATATGGGTTTTATAGGTACTCTTGTGCTCAAGAGACCTAGATCGTCCGGTTTTTGAAAAAATAAGTTGTTCTTGAAAAAGATAGATTTTTTTGAAAAGCAGAACCAATGGAAGTCACAGAGGCAGATTTTTTGAATCTTTTAATAAGAAATCTGAGAAATGGGCTTTTTAGAGAATGTCGTTCTAAGTAAACCTAGATCATCGTCTTTTCGAATAACTAAATTTTCAACAACATGCAAGAACCCCTCAAAAATAGAATCTACGAAACAATTTTTCTGGGGAAAATCAAAATATGGTTTTTATAGGTGCTCGTGTGCTAAAGGTACCCAGATTGTCCGTTTTTTGAAAAAATAAGTTATTCTTGAAAAACATATTTTTTTTGAAAAGTAGAGGCAGTAAAAAAAGTAGGGACAGGGGTAAATTTTTTGAATCTTTTTATGAAAAACCTAAGAAATAGGTTTTGTAGAGAATGTCATTTTGACTAGACATAAATCGTTGTCTTTTGGAAAAAACAATTTTTCACTAACATGCAAGAACCCCTCAAAAATAGAATCTAAGAAACAATTTTTTTTGGGAAAATAAAAAATATGGGTTTTATAGGTGCTCGAGAGCTAAAGAGACCCAGATCGTCCGTTTTTTGAAAAATAAGTTGTTTTTGAAAAAGATAAATTATTTTCAAAACTAGAAGCAGTAGAGGTAATAGCGGCAATTTTTTTGAATCTTTTTATGAAAAATATGAGAAACTGGTTTTGTAGAGTATGTCGTTCAAAGAAGATCCAAATCGTCCTTTTTTGGAAAAACTAATTTTTCACCAACATTCAAGAACCCCTCAAAAATAGAATCTACGAAACAAATTTTTTTGGGAAAATAAAAAATATGGGTTTTATAGGTGCCCATATGCTAAAGAGACCCAGATCATCCAATTTTTGAAAAAATAATTTGTTCTTAAAAAATATAGACTTTGTTTAAAAGTAGAAGCAGTAGAGGTAACAAAAACAAATTTTTTGAATCTTTTTATGGAAAATATGAGAAATGGGTTTTGTAAAAAATGTCTTTCTGAGCAGACCCAGATCATACTTTCTATTGCCTTTTGCAAAACTTCATTTTTTGTTGAGTTATAGCTGCATTTAGGTAACCGGCCATGTTTGAGTTTTTTCAAGCCCTAAATCAATTTTGGTGAATACGATTTTGGATTGTACTGTAGTTGTGCATTCTGTATGCATATTTTTGGTCGCCTTTCATGAACTTTCATTTTTTGTTGAGTTATAACTGCATTTAAGAAACCAATCATGTTTGAGTTTTTGTGGGCAATCAATCAACTCTAGTGACTACGATTGTGGATTATACTATAGTTGTGTATTCTATCTGCATATTTTTAATCGCCTTTCATGAACTTTCATTTTTTGTTGACTTATAGCCACATTTAGGAAACCGCTAGTGTTTGAGATTTCGTAGGCCATCGATCAACTTTGGTGACTACGATTATGGATTGCACTATAGTTGTCCATTCTGTACGCATATTTTCTATCACTTTCTGTGAACCTTCATTGTTTGTTGACTTATAGCTGCATTTAGTAAACCGCTCGTTTTAAGTTTTCATGGGCCATCAATCAACTTTGGTGACTACGATTGTGGATTGTACTATAGTTGTGCATTATGTACGCATATTTTTAATCTCCTTTCATGAACCTTAATTTTTTGTTGAGTTATAGCCGCATTTAGGAAAACACTTGTGTTTAAGTTTTGGTGGGCCATTGATCAACTTTGGTCACTACGATTCTGGATTACACTGTAGTTGTGTATTCTATATGTTTATTTTCTATCGCCTTTCGCGAACCTTCAGTTTTCATTGAGTTATAGCCGCATTTAGGAAGCCTGTCTTGTTTGAGTTTTTGTGGGCCATCAATCAACTTTGGTAACTACGTTTTTGGATTGCACTGTAGTTTCCCATTATCTATGGTTATTTTTTATCACCTTTCGTGAACCTTATTTTTTGTTGAGTTATAGCCCCATTTAGTCCGCTCATCTTTGATTTTTCATGGGCCGTTGATAAACCTTGGTGACTACGCTTGTGGATTACACTGTAGTTGTGCATTCTATATGTGTATTTTCAACTTCCTTTCGTGAACCTTCACTTTTTCTTGAGTTATATCGCATTTAGGAAACCACTCATGTTTGAGTGATTTTGGGGCATCGATCAACTTTGGTGACTACGATTGTGGATTGTACTGTAGTTGTGCATTTTGTATGCCTATTTTTAATCGCCTTTCATGATCCTTCATTTTTCATTGAGTTATAGCCACGTATCTAAAAACGCTCATGTTTGAGTTTTTGTGGGCCATGGATCAACTTTGGTGACTACGATTGTGGATTGCACTGTAGTTGTGCATTCTATAAGCACATTTTTTATCACCTTTCACAAACCTTCATTTTTCGTTATTTATACATGCACTTAGCAGATAGAAAATACGCTTATAGAATGCACAACTATAGCGTAGACAACAAAGTTGATCGATGGTGCATGAAAACTAAAACTCAAGTGGTTTCTTAAATGTGGTATAACTCAAAAAAAAATGAAGGTTTTGGAAATGCAATAGAAACTATATATAAAGAAAGGAGAACTACAATTCAATCCACAATCGTAGTCACCAAAGTTGACTGATGGCCCACAAAAACTTAAACATGAGTAGTTTCCTAAAAGATGATATAACTCAACAAAAAATGAAGGTTCACATAAGGCGATAGAAAATACATGTATAGAATGCAAAACTGCAGTGTAATCCACAATCATAGTAAACAAAGTTGATCGATAGCCCACAAAAACTCAAACACGATCGGTTTTGTAAATGCGGCTATAACTAAACAAAAACTGAAGGTTCACAAAAAGCGATAGAAAATACATGTAGAGAATGCACAACTATGGTGTAATCCACAATCATTGTCCCCAAAGTTGATCAAAGTTGATCGATCGCCTACGAAAACTCAAACACAAAATTTTCCTGAATATGGGTACAAGTCAACAAAAAAAGAAGGTTCATGAAGGTGATAAAAATTCACATATAGAATGCACAACTACTGTGTAGTGCACAACCGTAGTCACCAAAGTTGCTCGATGGCCCACAAAAACTCAAACTCGAGTGATTTCCTAAATGCGGCTATAACTCAACAAAAAATGAAGGTTCAGGAAATGCAATAGAAAATTAGCCTTCATAATGCACAACTACAATGCCATCCATAATTGCAGTTAGGAAAGTTGATCAATCGCCCATGAAAATTGAAGCACAAGTGGTTTCACAAGTGCAGCTATAACTCAACGAAAAACTGAGGGTTCATGAAAGGCAATAGAAAATACACGTATAGAATGCACAACTACAGTGTAGTCCACAATCGTAGTCACCAAAGTTGAACGATGTCCCACTAGAACTCAAACATGAGCGTTTTCCTAAATGCAACTATAACTAAAAAAAATGAAGGTTCATCAAAAGCGATTCTAAATTTTCATACAAAATGCACAACTACAGTGCAATCCACAATCGTAAGCACCAAAGTTGATTGATGGCCCACGAAAACTGAAACAAGAGCGGTTTTCTAAATAGGGGTATAACTCCACAAAAAATGAAGGTTCGCGAAAGGCAATAGAAAATACGCATATAGAATGAACAACTACAATGTAATCCACGAGCGTGGTCACCAATGTTGATCGATGGCCCAGAAAATCTCAAACATTAGAGGTTTCCTAAATGCAGCTATAACTCAACAAAAAATGAAGGTTCGTGAAGGGCGATAGAAAATTAGCATTCATAATGCACAAATTACAGTGCAATCCACAATCATAGTCACCAAAGTTGATCAATGGCCCACGAAAACTCAAACACGAGAGGTTTCCTAAATGCGGCTCTAACTCAACAAAAAATGAAGGTTTGCGAAATATGGTAAAAAATATGCATACAAAATGGAAAACTAAAGTGCAATCCATAATCGTAGTCACCAAAGCTGATCGATGACCCACGAAAACTGAAACTCGAGCCTTTTCCTAAATGCGGGTATAATTTATCAAAAAATGAAGGTTCGTGAAAGGCGATTAAAAATATGTATATAGAATGCACAACTATAGTACAATCCACAATCGTAGTCACCAATGTTGATCAACGTCACACGAAAACTCAAACATGAGCGATTTCCTATATGTGGCTGTAAATCAACAAAAATGAAGGTTCCTAAAAGGAGATAGAAAATACACATACAAAATGGGAAACTATAATGCAATCCACAACCGTACTCACCTAAGTTGATAGATGGCCTACAAAACCACAAACATGAGCGGTTTCCAAAGTGTAGCTATAACTCAACAAAAAATGAAAGGGTATTAAATTGCAGTGGTGCATTCTATACACGTGTTTTCTATCACCTTTCACAAACCTTCATTGATTGTTGAGTTCATTGATTGTGGGCCATCGATCAACTTTGGTGAATACGATTGTCGATGGCACTGTAGTTGTCCATTCTCTACGTGTATTTTCTTGCCTTTCGTGAGCCTTCATTTTTTGTTGAGTTATAGCCTGATTTAAGAAACTACAAGATTTTTTATTTTTCATGGGCCATCGATCAAGTTTGGTGACTACGCTTGTGGATTACACTATAGTTGTGCATTCTATACTCATATTTTGTATCGCCTTTCACGAACCTTCATTTTTCATTGAGTTATAGCTGCACTTAAGAAACTGATCATGTTTGAGTTTTCATGGGCCATCAATCAACTTTGTGACTACGATTGTGGATTGCACTGTACTTGTCCATTCTGTACGTTTCTTTTCTATCACCTTTTGTGAACGTTCATTTTTCGTGTTTGATTTTTCATGGGCCATTGATCAACTTTGGTGACAATGGTTGTGGATTGCACTGTAACTATTTTGTACGTGTATTTTCTATCACCTTTCACGAACCTTCATTTTTTGTTGAGTTATAGCCGCACTTATGAAACTGTGAAGTGTTTGAGTTTTTGTAGGCTATCAATCAACTTCGATGACTACGAATGTGGATTGCATTGTAATTGTCCATTATGTACGCGTATTTTCTATCGCCTTTTGTGAACGTTCATTTGTTTTTGAGTTATAGCCACACTTACGAAAATGCTCGTGTTTGAGTTTTCGTGAGAGATTGATCAACTTTGTAGATTATGATTGTGGATCTCACTACAGTTGTACATTATGAACGCTAATTTTCTGTCAACTTTATTGACTATGATTGGTGACTACAATTGGTGACTACGTTTGTGGATTACACTATACTTGTGCATTCTATACATGTAGTTTCTATCACCTTTCACAAACGTTCATTTTTTGTTGAGTTATTGTAGTTGTGCATTCTGTATGCATATTTTTAATCCCCTTGCACGGAACTTCATTTTTTGTTGAGTTATAACAACATTTAGGATAATTCTCATGTTTGACTTTTCGTGGGCCTTCGATCAACTTTCTTGACTACGATAGTGAATTACACTATAGTTGTGCATTCTATTTGCATATTTTCTATCGCCTTTCGTGTAACTTCATTTTTTCATTGAGTTATAGCTACACTTATCAAACTGCTCATGTTTGAGTTTTTCGTGGGCCATCGATCAAGTTTGGTGACTACGATTTTGGATGGCACTGTAGTTGTCCATTCTCTAAGTGTATTTTTTCGCCTTTTGTGAACCTTCATTTTCATTTGAGTTATAGCCACATTTAGGAAACCACTCGTATTTGAGTTTTCATGGGCCATCAAATGTTGGTGACTATAATTGTGGATTACAATGTAGTTGCTCATTCTATACATGTATTTTTTGTACCACCTTTCGCGAACCTTCAGTTTTTGTTGAGTTATTGCCTTATGTAGGAAACCACTATGCTCGTGTTTTTTTGGGCCATCAACAAAAACTAAAGGTTTGTGAAACGCAATAGAAAACACGCGTACACAATGGGCAACTACAATGCCATCCACAAGCGTAGTCACCAAAGTTGATCGATGGTCTACGAAAACTCAAACTCGAGCGGTTTCCTAACTGCGGCTATATCTCAAAGAAAAAGGAAGGTTTGCAAAAGGTGATAGAAAATACGCCACACAACTATAGTCTAATCCACACTCGTAGTCACCAAAGTTGATCGATGGCCCATGAAAACTCCAACACGAGAGTTTTCCTAAATGCGGCTATAACTCAACAAAAAATGCACGTTCGTGAAAAGGTGATAAAAAATATGTGTATAGAATGCACAACTAGAGTGTAATCCACACATATTTTCTATTGACTTTCACGAACCTTCATTTTTCATTAAGTTATAACTGCAATTACGAAACCGCTCGTATTTGAGTTTTCATGCACCATCAATCAACTTTGGTGACTACAATTGTGGATTGCACTGTAGTTGTCCATTTTGTACGTGTATTTTCTATCACCTTTCGTGAACCTTCAGTTTTTGTTGAGTTATAGCCATATTTAGGAAACCGCTTGAGTTTGAGTTTTTTCGGGCCATCGATCAACTTTGGTGATTACGATTGTAAATTACATTGTAGTTTTACATTCTATATGTGTATTTTGTATTTCCTTTAATGAAACTCAAACACTAGCGGTTTCATAAGTGCAGCTATAACTCAACGAAAAATGAAGGTTCGTGAAAGGCGATAGAAAATATGTGTATAGAATGCACAACTATAGTGTAATCCACATGTGTAGTCACTAAAGTTGATTGATGACCGATGCAAACTCAAACACGAGCGGTTTCTTAAATGTAGCTATCGCCTTTTGTGAACCTTCATTTTTTGTCGAGTTATAGCCTCATTTAGGAAACTGATCGAGTTTGAGTTTTCTTGGGCCATCGATCAAATTTGGTTTCTATGCTCGTGGATTACACTTTAGTTTTGCATTATCGGCTTTCCCGAACCTTCATTTTTCATTGAGTTATATAGCCACATTGAGGAAACCGCTCATGTTTCAGTTCTTTTGGGCCATCGATCAACTTTAGTGACTACACTTATTGATTCTACTATAATTTTTCATTATGTACGTATATTTTTAATCGGCTCTCATGAAAATTCATTTTTTGTTGAGTTATAGCTACATTTAAGAAATCACTCGTGTTTGAGTTTTCGTTGGCCATCGATCGATGTTGGTGATTACGATTGTGGATTGCACTATAGTTGTCTATTATGAATGCTAATTTTCTATCAGCTTTCGTGAACCTTCATTCTTTGTTGAGTTATAGCTGCATTTACGAAACCGATCAACTTTGTGACTACGATTGTGGATTACACTGTAGTTGTGCTTTCTATACGCGTATTTTTGATCGCCTTTTATGAACCTTCACTTTTCATTGAGTTCAAGTAGCACTTAGTAAATCACTTGTGTTCGAGTTTTTGTGGGCCATCAATCAATTTTGGTGGATGTGGATTATATTGTAGTTTTGTAATTTATACACGATTAGCCTTTAGCGAACCTTCATTTTTTGTTGAGTTATAGCCGCATTTAGGAAATCGCTCATGTTTAATTTTTTGTGGGACATCGATCAACTTTGGTGACTACAATTATGGATTGCACTGTAGTAGTTCATTTTGTACATGTATTTTCTATTGCCTTTCGTGAATCTTCATTTTTCTTTGAGTTATTGCGGTATTTAGGAAACCAGTCGTATTTGCATTTTCGTGAGTCAACGATCAACTTTGGTGACTAAGTTTGTGGATTACACTATAGTTGTTCATTCTATACGCGTATTTTCTATTTCCTTTCACGAACCTTAATTTTTCATTGAGTTATAACTGCACTTAGGAAATCACTCTTGTTTGTGTTTTTACAGGCCATCGATCAACTTTGTTGACTACGATTGTGGATTGCACTATAGTTGTCCATTTTGTATGCGTATTTTTTATCGGCTTTCACAAAACTTCATTTTTTGTTGAGTTATAGCCACATTTAGGAAACCTCTTGAGTTTGAGTTTTTGTGGGCAACTGATGAAAATGGTGGCTACGATTGTGGATTACACTATAGTTGTGCATTCTATACACATATTTTCTATTGCCTTTCTTGAACCTTCATTTTTCCTTGAGTTATAGCTGCACTTAAGAAACTGCTCGTGTTTGAGTTTTCATTGGCCATCGCTCAACTTTGCTGACTACAATTCTGGATTGCACTATAGTTTTCCATTCTATGCATTGATTTTCTATCCCCTTTCCCGAACCTTCATTTTTTGTTGAGTTATAGCAGCATTTAGGAAATTGCTCCAGTTTCAGTTTTCGTGAGCCATT
Organism: Sequoia sempervirens; assembly: GCA_007258455.2. Classification (NCBI taxonomy): domain Eukaryota; kingdom Viridiplantae; phylum Streptophyta; class Pinopsida; order Cupressales; family Cupressaceae; genus Sequoia; species Sequoia sempervirens. The sequence goes on from VDFB02000006.1 coordinate 822,039, forward strand.
GATCAACTTTAGTGACTACGCTTGTGGATTACATTGTAGTTGAGCATTCTATTCATATATATTCTATCACCTTTCGCCAACCTTCATTTTTAGTTGAGTTATAGCCGCATTTATGAAACCGCTTATGTTTGAGTTTTCGTGAGCCATTGATCAACTTTGGTTACTATGACTGTCGATTCCACTATAGTTGTCCATTTTGTTCAGGTATTTGAATATCGCCTTTCGTGAACCTTCATTTTTTGATGAGTTATAGCTGCATTTATGAAACCCCTCATGTTTGAGTTTTCGTGGGCCATCAATCAATTTTGGTGACTACGATTGTTGATTGTAGTGTAGTTGTCCATTCTATACATGTATTTTCTATCATATTTCTGGAACCTTCACTTTTTCTATAGTTATAGCCGCATTTATGAAACCGCTCGTGTTTGAGTTGCCGTGGACCATCAATCAACTTTGGTGACTACAATTGTGGATTCCACTGTAGTTGTCCATTCTGTATGTTTATTTTCTATAGCCTTTCGCTAACCTTCATTTTTTGTTCAGTTATAGCAGCATTTATGAAACCGTTCATATTTCAAATTTTCTGGGCTGTCAATCAACTTTGATGACTACGATTGTGGATTGTACTATAGTTGTGCATTATGTATGCATGTTTTTAATCGCCTTTTATGAACCTTCATTTTTTGTTGAGTTATAGCCGCCTACATTTAGGAAATCATCATGTTTGAGGTTTCAAGGGCCATCGATCAGCTTTGGTGACTATGACTGTGGATTACACTATAGTTGTGCATTCTATACGACAATTTTCTATCACCTTACGCGAACCTTCATTTTTCATCGAGTTATACCTACACTTTTGAAACCGCTTGTGTTTTTGTTTTCATGGGCCATCAATCAACTATGGTGACTACGATTGTGGATTGTATTGTAGTTGTGCATTCTGTAAGCAAATTTTTAATTTCCTTTCACTAACCTATATTTTTTCTTGAATGATAGCACCATTTAGGAAAACGCTCACGTTTTTGAGTTTTTCGTGGGCCATTCATCAACTTTGGTGACTACGATTGTGGATTGCATTGTAGTTGCCCATTTTCTACGTGTATTTTCTATTGCCTTTTGTGAACCTTCATATTTTGTTCAGTTATAGCCGCATTTAAGAAACCGCTCGTGTTTGAGTTTTCATAGGCCATCGATCAACTTTGGCAACTACAATTGTGGATTACACTATAGTTGTGCATTCGATACTCATATTTTCTATCGTCTTTCGCGAACCTTCATTTTTTCAATGAGTTAAAGTTGGACTTAAGAAATCGCTCGTGTTTGAGTTTTCATATGCCATTGATCAAATTTTGTGACTACAATTATGGTTGAATACAGTGGTTTTGTGCATTCCTTAATCAGGACTAGTAGAACTGGTATCAATGTTTTATCTACATGGCATAAGGGTCACTAGAAACTAGGTATTAGGAATTCTACTTATCCTGGAATGAAGTTTGTATAATAATGCTTATGTTATCTTATCAACATGCATAGAATGCTTCTTTTCCTTCTAATCAGTATGCTATGTAGTTCATGAATGCACAATAAGTCCTAATGAATAGTTTAGACTTCAAAATTTCTGTATTTGTGGTATAGTTATACTTTTAAAAAGTACAAAAAGCTTTTATAGTTGTTTGTTTGTTTTCAAAATGTCAACCCTAAGATTTCTAGGATTGATTTGTCTTGTGATTACGCATTGTTTAGTGTGGCGGAAATTGTTGGAAAATTAAATGCTCCTGAGCCTCTTCCCATCCACCTACCTATCAAGAGCATTTGATGCCTGCAACTAAAAGATTGTTTTGGGGATTACCTTCCCCACTTGATCCTGACATGCACTTGAAGACTGCAGAAGGAATTAATGAACACTAATTTTATAACGCCTTTCGCAAACCTTCATTTTTTGTTTAGTTATGGCCGCATTTAGGAAAATACTCGTGTTTGATTTTTCGTAAGCCATCGATCAACTTTGGTCACTACGATTGTGGATTGTACTGTAGTTGTGCATTATATAAACGTATTTTCTACCAGCTTTCTTGAACCTTCATTTTTTGTTCAGTTATAGCATCAATTAGGAAACCGCTCGTGATTGAGTTTTTGTGGACCATTGAACAACTTTGGTGACTACGATTTTGAATTGTACTATAATTTTTCATTTTGTATGCATATTTTATATCACCTTTCACGAACCCTCATTTTTTGTTTAGCTATAGCCACATTTAGGAAAACTCTCATGTTTGAGTTTTTGTGTTCTATCAATCAACTTTGGTGACTACGATTGTAGATTACACTATAGTCATACATTTTGTACGCATATTTTCTATCGGCTCTCATGAACCTTCATTTTTTCATTGAGTTATAGCTGCAGTTTTGAAACTGCTCGTGTTTCAAATTTTGTGGGCTATCGATCAACTTTGGTGACAATGATTGTCGATTGCACTTTAGTTGTCCATTATGTACGTGTATTTTCTATCGCATTTCATAAACCCTCATTTTTTCTTGAGTAATAGCCGTGTTTAGGAAAATGCTCGTGTTTGAGTTTTCGTGGCCCATCGATCAACTTTGGTCCCTACGATTGTGGATTGCACTGTAGTTGTGCATTATGAATGCTAATTTTCTGTCGCCTTTCTCGAACATTCATTTTTTTTTGAGTTATCGCTAAATTTAGGAAATCACTCTTGTTGAGTTTTTGTGGGCCATCGATAAATTTGGTAACTACGCTTGCGGATTACGCTATAGTTGTCCATTTTGTACACGTATTTTTTATCACCTTTCACAAACCTTCATTTCTTGTTGAGGTCCAGCCGCATTTAGGAAACCGCTCATTTTTCAATTTTTGTTCGCCATCAATCAACTATGGTGACTATGATTGTGTATTGTACTGTAATTGTGCATTTTGTACACATATTTTTAATCTCCTTTCAAAAACCTTCATTTTTTGTCGAGTCATAGCCGCACTTATTAAAACGGTCGTGTTTGAGTTTTCATGGGCCAATGATCAACTTTGGTGACTACGATTGTGGAACAATGAATTTATGAAACCGCTCGAGTTTGAGTTTTTGTGGGCCTTCAATCAAATTTGGTGAATACGATTGTGGATTGCACTGTAGTTGTCCATTTTGTATTGCCTTTCGTGAACATTCATTTTCTGTTGAGTTATGGCCGCATTTAGGAAACCGCTCTAGTTTGAATTTTTGAAAAAATAATATTTCACCAACATGCAAAAACCCCTCAAAATAGAATCTACGAAGCAAATTTTTTTTGGAAAATAAAAAATATGGGTTTTATAGGTACTCATGTGCTCAAGAGACCCAAATTGTTTGATTTTTGAGAAAATAAGTTGTTTTTGAAAAAGATTTTTTTTTTTTAAAAGTAGAAGCAGTGGAGGTAACAAAGGCAAATTTTTTGAATCTTTTTATGAAAATTTTGAGAAATGGATTTTGTAGAGAATGTCGTTCTAAGTAAACCCAAACAGTTCTTTTTTGGAAAAACTAATTTTTCACCAACATGCAAGAACCCCTCAAAAATAGAATCTACGAAACAATTTTTTTTGGGAAAATCGAAATATGGTTTTTATATGTGCTCGTGTGCTAAACAAACCCAGATTGTCCATTTTCTGAAAAAATAAGTTATTCTTGAAAAAAAATAAAAAATTTCAAAGGTAGAATTAGTAGAGGTAACAGAGGCAATTTTTTTGAATCTTTTTATAAAAAATCTAAGAAATGGGATTTGTAGAGAATGTCGTTCTGAGTAAACCCAAATCATCCTTTTTTTGAAAAATTAATTTTTCACCAACATGTAAACCCCTCAAAAATAGAATTTATGAAACAATTTTTTTTGGGAAAATAAAAAATATGGGTTTATGGGTGCTCGATATCTAAAAACAACCAGATCATTAGTTTTTTTTAAAATAAGTTGTTCTTCAAAAAGATAGATTTTTTTTGAAAAGTAGAAGCAATAGAGGTAATAGTGGAAATTTTTTTGAATCTTTTTATGAAAATTTTGGGAAATCGGTTCTATAGAGGATGTCGTTCTGAGAAGACCCAGATTGTCCTATTTTCGTAAAACTAATATTTCACCAACATGCAAGAAGCCCTCAAAAATAGAATCTATGAGACAATTTTTTTCTGGGAAAATCGAAAATATGGGTTTTATAAGTACTTGTGTGCTCAAGAGGCCCAGATTGTTCAATTTTTTTTAAAAAAAATTATTTTTAAAAACGATAGATTTTTTTGAAAAATAAAAGCACTGAAGGTAACAAGGAAATTTTTTTGAATCTTTTTATGAAAAATCTGAGAAAATGGTTTTTGTAGAGAATTTCATTTTGAGCAATATCCAAATCGTCCTTTTTTCAAAAAAAAAAAATTTCACCAACATGTAAGAACCCCTCAAAAATAAAATCTATGAAATATATTTTATTTTGGGAAAATCGAAAATATGGGTTTTATAGGTGCTCTTGTGCTAAAGAGACTCAGATCGTCCGCTTTTTGAAATTATTTGTTCTTGAAAAAGATAGATTTTTTTTAAAGTAGAAGCAGTAGAGGTAAGAAATTTGAAGAGAATGTCGTTCTTGGTAGACCTAGATCGTCTGGTTTTTGAAAAAATAATTTTTCACCTTCATGTAAGAACCCCTCAAAAATAGAATATGTGAACCAATTTTATTTTGGGAAAATCGAAATATGGCTTTTATAGGAGCTCTTGTGCTAAAGAGACCCAGATTGTCCGATTTTTGAAATTACTTGCTTTTTTGAAAAACATAGATTTTTTTGAAAAGTAGAAGCAGTAGAGATAACATATGCAAAAAATTTCAATCTTTTTATGAAAAATCTGAAAAATGGAATTTGTAGAGAGGCAACGTTTTATGAAACTCAAACATGAGCGGTTTCCTAAGAGTTGTTATAACTCAATGAAAAATGAAGGTTCGTGAACGGCGATAGAAAATACACACATAGAATGCACAACTATAGTGTAATCTACAAGCGTAGTCACCAAATTTGATCGATGGCCAATGAAAACTCAAACATGAGCGGTTTCCTAATTGTGGCTATAACTCAACAAAAAATAAAGGTTCACAAAAGGCGAAAGAAATATATGCGTACAAAATGGACAACTACAATACAATCCACAATCGTAGTAACCAAAGTTGACTGATGACCCACGAAAACTCAAACACGAACCATTTCCTAAACGTGGTTATAACTCAAAAAAATGAAGGTTTGTGAAAGGCTATAGAAAATATGCATATAGAATGCACAACTACGATAAAATACACAATCATAGTCATCAAAGTTCATTGATGTTACACAAAAACTCAAGCATGAGCGGTTTCCTAAATGCAGCTATAACTCAACAAAAAATGAAGGTTCGCGAAAGGGGATAGAAAACACAATTATAGAATGCCCTACAATGTAATTCGTAATCATAGTCACCAAAGTTGATCGATGGCCCAAAAAAACTCAAACATGAACAGTTTCCTAAATGCAGCTATGACTCAATGAAAAATGAAGGTTCGCTAAAGGCGATAGAAAATACGCGTATACAATGCACAACTATAGGTACTCAAGAGCTAAAGAGACCCAGCTTGTCTGTTTTTTGAAAACAGAAATTGTTTTTAAAAAAGATAGATTTTTTTGAAAAGTAGAAGCAACAGAGGTAACAGAGGAATTTTTTTTAATCTTTTTATGAAAAATATGAGAAATGGGTTTTGTAGAGAATATCGTTCTCAGAAGACCCAGATCTTCCTTTTTTTGAAAAACTAATATTTCACCAACATGCAAGGACCCCTCAAAAATAGAATCTCCGAACCAATTCTTTTTGGGAAAATCAAAATATGGGTTTTATAGGTGGTCGTGTGCTAAAGAGACCCAAATTGTCCATTTTTTGAAATTATTTGTTCTTGAAAAAGATAGATTTTTTTGAAAACTAGAAGCACTAGAGGTAACAGAAGCAATTTTTTTCAATCTTTTTATGAAAAATCTTTAAAATGGGTTTATAGAGACCCAAAGTTTTATGAAACTCAAACACGAGCAGTTTCCTAAGTGAAACTATAACTCAATGAAAAATTAAGGTTCACGAAAGGTGATAGAAAATACGTGCATAGAATGCACAACTATAGTGTAATCCACAAGCATAGTCACCAAATTTGATCGATGGCCCATGAAAACTCAAACACGAGCGATTTCCTAAATGCGGCTATAACTCAACAAAAAATGAACACTCCACAATCATAGTCACCAAAGATATTTGGCATTTGAAAACTCAAACAAGAGTCATTTCCTAAATGCGGCTATAACTCAACAAAAAATGAAGGTTCATGAAAGGCAATAGAAAATAAGCATATAGAATGCACTACTATAGTACAATCCACAATCGTAGTCATCAAAGTTCATTAATGCTCCACAAAAACTCAAGCATAAGCGGTTTCCTAAAAGCGGCTATAACTCAACAAAAAATAAAGGCTCACGAAAGGTGATAGAAAATATGACTACCGAATGCACAAGTACAGTGTAATTCACAATTGTAGTCACCCAAAAAAACTCAAATATGAGCCGTTTTCAAAATGCAGCTATGACTCAACAAAAAATGAAGGTTCGCTAAAGGCGATAGAAAATACGTGTATAGAATGCACAACTAAAGTATAATACACAGTCATAGTCACCAAAGTTGATTGATGGCCCACAAAAACACATACATGACCGTTTTCCTAAATGTGGCTATAATTTAATAAAAAATGAAGGTTCATGAAAGGCGATTAAAAATATGCATACAAAATGTACAACTACAGTACCATCCAGAAACTTAGTCACCAAAGTTGATTGATGGCCCACAAGAACTCAAACATGAGCGGTCTCCTAAATGCAACTATAACTCAAGAAAAAATTAAGGTTCGTGAAAGGGGATAGAAAATACGCATATGGAATGCATAACTATAGTGTAATCCACAAGTGTAGTAACCAAAGTTGATTGATGGCCCACAAAAACTCAAACTCGAGCGGTTTCCTAAATGCGGCTATAACTCAACAAAAAATTAAGGTTCACGAAAGGTGATATGAAAGACACGTACATAATGGACAACTACAATGTAATCCATAATTGTAGTCACCAAAGTTGATCGATGGCCCACAAAACCTCAAACATGAGTCGTTTCCTAAATACGACTATAACTCAACAAAAAATAAAGGTTCGAGAAAGGGGACAGAAAATACGCGTATAGAATGCTCAACTACAGTGTAATCCACAAGCGTAGTCACCAAAGTTGATTCATGAACTTTCTTTTTTTGTTGAGTTATAGCCACATTTAGGAAACCGCTCGAGTTTGAGTTTTCGTGGGCTATCGATCAACTTTCGTGACTACGCTTGTGGATTACACTATAGTTGTGCATTATATACACATATTTTCTATCAGCTTTCACGAGTCTTCATTTCTTGTTGAGTTATATCCGCATTTAGCAAACCACTCGTGTTTGAGTTTTTGTAGGCCATCGATCAATTTTGGTGACTACGATTGTGGATTGCACTGTAGTTGTCCATTTTGTACGCATATTTTCTATCTCCCTTAGTTAACATTAATTTTTCGTTGAGTTATAGGCGCATTTAGGAAACCGCTTGTATTTGATTTTTTTGTGGGCTATTGATTAACTTTGGTGACTACGATTATGGATTAAACTGTAGTTGTTCATTCTATACACATATTTTATATAGTCATTTCATGAACCTTCATTTTTTTTGTGTTATAGCCGCATTTAGGAAACCGCTCATGTTTAATTTTTTGTACGCATATTCTTAATCACCTTTCACAAACCTTGATTTTTTGTTTAGTTATAGCCGTATTTAGGTAAACGCTCATGTTTGAGTTTTTGTGGGCCATCGATCAATTTTGGTGACTACGATTGTGGATTAAACTGTAGTTGTGCACTCTATATGTTTATTTTCTATCACTTTTCGTGAACCCTAATTTTTCATTGAGTTATAGCCGCACTTAGTAAACTGCACGTGTTTGAGTTTTCGAGGGCCATCATTCAACTTTGGTGAGTAGGATTGTGGATTGCACTATAGTTGTCCATTTTGTACATGTATTTTCAATCACCTTTCACAAACCTTCAATTTGTTTTTAGTTATAGCCACATTTAGGAAATCACTCGAGTTTGATTTTTCGTGGGCCATTGATCAACTTTGGTGAGTACGCTTGTGGTTTACACTATAGTTGTGTATTTTATACGAGTAATTTCTATCGCATTTTGCAAACCTTTATTTTTTGTTGAGTTATAGTTGCATTAAGGAAACCACTCATGTTTGTGTTTTTGTGGGTCATCGATAGACTTTTGTGACTACGATTGTGGATTGTACTATGTTTTGCATTTTGTACACATTTTTAATCACCTTTCACGAAACTTCATTTTTTGTTGAGTTATAGCTGCTTAAAGAAAAATGAAGTTTTTTGAAATGCGATAGAAAATTAGCGTTCATAATGCACAACTAAAAGCAATCCACAAATATAGTCATCAAAGATGATTGATGGCCCACAAAAACTCAAACACGGGTGTTTTCCTAAATGTGCCTATAACTCAACAAAAATTGAAGGTTTGTTAAAGGCGATTAAAAATATGTGTACAAAATGCACAAGTACAGTACAATCCACAATCGTAGTCAACAAAGTTGATTGATGGTTTAAAAAAACTCAAACATGAGCGGTTTCCTAATTACGACTATAACTCAACAAAAAAACAAGGTTCACAAAAGGCGATAGAAAATACACCTTTAGAATGAACAACTACAATGCAATCCACAAGCGTGGTCACCAAAGTTTATCAATGGCCTACAAAAACTCAAACATGAGTGGTTTCCTCAATGTGGCTAAATGTGGCTATAACTCAAGAAAAAATTAAGCTTCACGAAAGGCGATAGAAAAATAGTGTTCATAATGCACGAATATAGTGCAATCCACAATCGTAGTCATGAAAGTTGATTGATGACCCACAAAAACTCAAACGCGAGTGGTTTCCTAAATGCAACTATAACTCAACAAAAAATGAAGGTTCACGAAAGGCGATAGAAAATACGGATACATAATGCACAACTATAGTGCAATCCACAACCATAGTCACCAAAGTTGATTGATGGCCCAAGAAAACTCAAAGACGAGTGGTTTCCTAAATGTGGCTATAACTAAATGAAAAATGAAGGTTTACGAAAGGTGATAGAAAATATGTGTATAGAATAGACAACTACAGTGTAATCCACAATCGTAGTCATCAAAATTGATCGATGGCCTATGAAAACTCAAATATGAGCAGTTTCCTAAATCTATAACTCAACGAAAAATGAAAGTTTGCGAAAGGTGATAGAAAATACACATATAGAATGGACAACTATAGTGACATCCACAATCATAGTCACCATAGTTGACTCATGTTTGAGGTTTCTTGGGCCATCGATCAAATTTGGTGACTACGATTTTGCATGGCACTGTAGTTGTCCATTCTATACATGTATTTTCTATCGCCTTTCGCGAACGTTCATTTTTCACTGAGTTATAGCCGCATTTAGGAAAGCACTCATGTTTGAGTTTTCATCGGTCGTCGATGAACTTTGGTGACTACGATTGTGCATTGCAATGTAGTTGTGAATTATATACTTGTCTTTTCTATCTCCTTTTGTGAACCTAAATTTTTCATTGATTTATAGCCACATTTAGGAAACCGCTCGTGTTTGAGTTTTCGTCGGCCATTGATCAACTTTGGTGAGTACGACTGTGGATTGCACTGTAGTTTTCCATTTTGTACGCATATTTTCTATCGCCTTTTGTGAAGCTTCATCTTTTTGTTGAGTTATAGCCGAATTTAGGAAACCGCTCGTGTTTGAGTTTTTGTGGGCCATCGATGAACTTTTGTGACTACGATTATGGATTGCTCTATAGTTGTGCATTATGAACGGTAATTTTTTTCGCTATTCAAAACCTTCATTTTTTGTTGAGTTATAGCCGCATTTAGTAAACTGCTCGTGTTTGAGTTTTTGTTGGCCATCAATCAACTTTGGTGACCATGATTGTGCATTGTACTTTAGTTGTAAATTTTCTACTGATATTTTTAATCACCTTTCATGAACCTTCATTTTTTGTTCAGTTATAGCCACATTTAGGAACCACTCATGTTTGAGTTCTCGTAGGCCATCGAACAACTTTGGTGACTACAATTGTGGATTGCACTGTAGTTGTCCATTTTGTACGCATATTTTCTACAGCCTTTCGCGAACTTTCATTTTTTTGTTGTGTTATAGCCGTATTTTGGAAACCGCTCGACTTGGATTTTTTGTGGGCCATCGAACAACTTTGGTGACAATGATTGTGGATTGTACTGTAGTTGTGCATTTTGTACATATATTGTTAATCACCTTTCATGACCCTTCATTTGTCCATTCTATATTCGTATTTTCTATCGTCTTTCGTGAACCTTCATTTTTTGGTGACTACACTTGTGGATTACACTGTAGTTGTGCATTCTATATGCGTATTTTCTATCGCCTTTCGCGAACCTTCATTTTTTGTCTAGTTATAGCCGCATTTAGTAAACCACTCGAGTGTCAATTTTTGTGGGCTATCCATGAATTTTGATGACTACGCTTGTGGATTAAACTCTTGTTTTGGGCTATCGATCAACTTTGGTAACTACGCTTGTGGAGATTACACTGTAGTTGCGCATTATATAAGTGTATTTTCTATCGACTTTTATAAATCTTCATTTTTTGTTGAGTTATAGCCGCATTTAGGAAACCGCTCGTGTTTGATTTTTCGTGGGCCATCGATCAACTTTTGTGACTACGATTATCGATTGCACAGTAATTGTGCATTGTGACCGTTCATTTTCTATCGCCTTTCACGAACCTTTTTTTTTTGAGTTATAGCCGCATTTAGGAAACCGCTCGTGTTTGAGTATTTGTGGGCCATCAATCAACTTTGGTAACTACGCTTGTTGATTCCACTATAGTTGTGCATTCTATATGCGTATTTTCTATCGCCTTTTGGAAATCTTCAATTTTTTTTGAGTTATAAGCGAATTTAGGAAAGCGCTCATGTTTTTTTCATGGGCATTCTATACGGGTATTTTCTATCTCCTTTTGTGAACCTTCATTTTTTGTTGAGTTATAGCTACACTTAGGAAAACACTCGTGTTTGACTTTTCATTGGCCATTAGTCAAGTTTAGTGACTACAATTATGGATTACACTATAGTTGTTCATTCTATATTCATATTTCCTGTCGACTTTTGTGAACTTTCTTTTTTGTTTTTGAAACCGCTCGTATTTGAGATTTTCATAGGCCATTGATCAACTTTGGTAACTAGGATTGTTGATTACACTCTAGTTGTTTGTTGTATACACGTATTTTCAATCGCCTTTTGCAAACCTTCATCTTTTGTTGATATATAGCCTCATTTAGGAAACCGCTCTTGTTTGACTTTTTATGGGCCATCAATCAACCTTGGTGACTACGATTGTGGATTGTACTATAGTTTTTCATTTTGTTAGCATAAATTTAAACAACCTTTCTATACGTGTATTTTCTATCGCCTTTCAAGAACCTTCATTTTTTGTTGAGTTATAGCTGCACTTAGAAATCGCTCGTGTATGAGTTTTTGTGGGCCATCAATCAAATTTGGTGACTACAATTCTGGATTTCACTACAGTTTTCATTTATGTCTGCATATTTTTATTCGCTTTTGAAAAAAAAATCATTTTTTTTTAGTTATAACTGTATTTAGGAAACCACCCGTATTTGAGTTTTCGTCGGCCATCAATCAAATTTGGTAACTGCGATTGTGGATTACACTATAGGTCTCCAATTTGTACATGTATTTTCTATCACCTTTCATGAACCTTAGTAAACCGCTCGTGTTTGAGTTTTCATGGGCCATTGATCAACTTGGGTGACTACGATTGTTGATTGCACTGTAATTGTCGATTTTGTATGCATATTTTCTATCGCCTTCTTTGAACCTTCACTTTTTGTTGACTTATAGCTGCATTTAGGAAACCACTCGTTTTGAGTTTTTGTGGCCCATCAATCAACTTTGGTGACTACGATCGTGGATTGTACTATTGTTTTATATTCTTTACGTATATTTTTAATCTCTTTTCATGAACCTTGATTTTTTGTCGAGTTATAGCTGCATTTAGGAAAACACCCGTGTTTGAATTTTTGCAGGCCATCGATCAACTTTGGTGACTACGATTGTGGATTACACTATAGTTGTGCATTCAATGCGCGTATGTTCTATTGCTTTTCGTGAACCTTCATTTTTCGTTGAGTTATAGCCGCACTTAGCAAACCGCCTGTGTTTGAGTTTTGGTGGCCCATTGATCAACTTTGGTGACTACGATTGTGGATTGTATTGTAGTTGTCCATTTTGTAGAAGTATTTTCTATAACCGTATTTAGGAAATCGCTCATATTTAAGTTTTTGTGGGCCACGTCGATCAACTTTGGTGACTATGATTGTGGATTCCTATAGTTGTTCAATCTATATGAGTATTTTCTATCGCCTTTCACGAACCTTCATTTTTCATTGAGTTATAGCCGTATTTAGGAAACTGTTCTTGTTTGAGATTTCATTGAACATCGATCAACTTTGGTGAATACGATTGTGGATTGCACTGTAGTTGTCCATTGTGTTCGCGTATTTTTTCTTGCCTTTCGCGAACCTTATTTTTTGCTGAGTTATAGCCCCATTTAGGAAACCGCTCATGTTTGAGTTTTCATGCGCCATCGATCAACTTTGGTTAATATGGTTGTGGATTACACTATAGTTATGTATTTTGTATTTCTTTTTGCTAACCTTCATTGATTTTTGAGTTATAGCCGCATTTACGAAACCAGTCAAGTTTGAGTCTTTTTGGGGCATTAATCAACTTTGGTGACTACGATTGTCAATTGTACTGTAGTTGTGAATTTTGTACGCATATTTTGAATCACCTTTCATGAACCTTTATTTTTTGTTGAGTTATAGCCGCATATAGGAAAATGCTTGTGTTTGAGTTTTCGTGGGCCATAGCTCAACTTTGGTGACTATGATTGTGGATTGCACTATAGTTGTGCATTCTATAAGCACATTTTCTATCACCTTTCGCAAACCTTCATTTTTTGTTGAGTTATAGTCTCACTTAGGAAATCACTTGTGTTTGAGTATTTGGGGGCCATTGATCAACTTTAGTGACTACGATTGTGGATTGCATTGTACTTTTCCATTGTGTTTGAGTTTTTGTGGGCCATCGATGAACTTTAGTGACTACGATTGTGGATTGCATTGTACTTGTCCATTGTGTTTGAGTTTTTTTGGGCCATCAATCAACTTTTGTGACTACGCTTGTGGATTACACTGTAGTTGTGTACTCCATACACGTATTTTCTATTGCCTTCCGTGAACCTTTGTTTTTTGCTGAGTTATAGCTGCATTTAAGAAACCCCTCAAGTTTGAGTTTTTGTGGACCATCGATCAACTTCGGGGACTACGATTGTGGATTGCACTGTAGTTGTGCATTCTATACGTGTATTTTCTATCAGCTTTAGTGAACCATCAATTTTTGATGAGTTATAACCACAATTAGGAATACGCTCGTGTTTCATTTTTGGTTTAGTGATAGCCACATTTATGAAACACTCGTGTTTGAGTTATCTAGGTCCATCTATCAACTTTGGTGACCACAATTTTGGATTGCATTGTAGTTGTTTATTATGTATGCTAATTTTCTATCGCCTTTCATGACCCTTCATTTTCTGTTGAGTTATAGCTGCATTTAGGAAGTCGGTCGTGTTTGAGATTTTGTGGGCCATCGATCAACATTGGTGACTACATTTGTGGATTATACTATAGTTGTGAATTCTATACGCTTATTTTTTGTCACCTTTCGCGAACCTTCATTTTTTGTTGAGTTATAACTACATTTAGGAAGCCACTCATGTTTGAGTTTTTTTGGGCCATCAATCAACTTTGGTAACTAAGATTGTGGACTGTACTATAGCTTTGCACTATGTATGCATATTTTTAATTGCCTTTCACAAACCTTCATTTTTTGTTGAGTTATAGGCATATTTATGAAAAAGCTTGTAATTGAATTATTGTGGGCCATCGATCAACTTTGGTGACTACGATTGTGGAGTACAGTGTAGATGTGCATTATCTACGTGAATTTTCTATCACCTTTCGTGAACCTTCAGTTTTTGTTCAGGTATACCCACATTTAGGAAACCGCTTGTCTTTGGGTTTTCGTGGGCCATCGATCAACTTTGGTGACTACGATTGTGGATTACACTATAGTTTTCCATTTTGTATGTGTATTTTCTATCGCCTTTCAAAACTCAAACACGGCTGTTTTCCTAAATGCTGCTTTAACTCGCCAAAAAGTTAAGGTTCATAAAACATCATTAAAAATATGAGCACAAAATGCACAATATAGTACAATCCACAATCGTAGTCACCAAAGTTGATTGATGGTGCACAAAATCTCAAAAGTTAGCGCTTTCCTAAATGCGGCGATAACTCAACAAAAAATGGAGATCGTTGGAAGCAATAGAAAATACGCATATAGAATGCACAACTACAGTGTAATCCACAAGCACGAGGGGTTTCCTAAATGTGGCTATTACTAAACAAAAAATAAATATTCACGAGAGGCAATAGAAAATATGCATAAAGAATGGACAACCACAGTGCAATCCACAATCGTAGTCACCAAAGTTGATCATTGGCCCATGAAAACTCAAACATGAGCCATTTCCTAAATGTGGATATAACTGAACAAAAAATGAACGTTCGTGAAAGGTGACAGAAAATACACGTATAGAATGCACAACTACAATGTAATCCACAAACTTGGTCACCAAAGTTGATCAATGAACCATAAAACTCAAACACTAGCGGTTTCCTAAATGCGGCTATACCTCAACAAAAAATAAAGGTTCGTGAAAGGCGATAGAAAATTTATGTTCATAATGCACAATTATAGCCACAATCGTAGTCACCAAAGTTGATCAATGGCCCATGAAAACTCAAACATGAGGGGTTTCCAAAATATGGCTATAACTCAACAAATGATGAAGGTACATGAAAGGCATTAGAAAGTACATGTACAAAATGGACAACTGTAGTTCAATCCACAATCATGGTCACCAAATTTGATAGATTGACCACGAAAACTTAAACACGAGCGTTTCATAAATGTGGCTATCACTCAACAAAAAATGAAACATGAGCGTATTCCTAATTGCAGCTATAACTCATAAAAAACTAATGGTTCACGAAAGCCGATAGAAAATAAGCGTATAGAATGGACAACTACAATGCAATCCACAATCGTAGTCCCCAAAGTTCAACGATCGTCCACGAAAACTCAAACTCGAGGGGTTTCTTAAATGCATCTATAACTCAACAAAAAATAAAGGTTCGCGAAAGGCAATAGAAAATACGCATATGGAATGACAACTACAGTGTAATCCACAAGCATAGTCACCAAAGTTGATCGATGGCCCACGAAAACTCAAACACAAGTAGTTTCTTAAATGCGGCTATAAGTCAACATAAAACAAAGGTTCGCGAAAGGTGATTGAAAATACAAGTACAAAATGGATAACTACAGTGCAATCCACAATCATAGTCACCAGAGTTGATCAATGGCCCACGAAAACTCAAACCTTGTTGTTTCCTAAATGGCCATCAATAAATGTTTGTCACTACGATTGTGGATTGCACTGTAGATGTGAATTTTTTACACGTATTTTCTATCACCCTTCACGAACCTTCATTTTTTGTTGACTGCCGCATTTAGGAAACCGCTCATGTTTTAGTTTTTGTGGGCCACCGATCCACTTTGGTGACTATGATTGTGGAATGCACTATAGTTGTCTATTATGTACACGTATTTTCTATCGCCTCTCACAAACCTTCATTTTTTCTTCAGTTATAGCCGCATTTCAGAAACTGCTCGAGTTTGAGTTTTCGTGGGCCATCGATCAACTTTCGTGACTAGGATTGTGAATTGGACTTTAGTTATGCATTTTATATTGTAGTCACCAAAGTTGATCAATAGCCCATGAAAACTCAAACATGATTCGTTTACTAAATGTAGTTATAACTCAACAAAAAATGAACTTTCGCGAAAGGCGATAGAAAATTAACTTTCATAATGCACAACTATAGTGCAATCCACAATCCTAGTCACCAAAGTTGACCGATGGCCAACCAAAACTCAAGCACGAGCGGTTTCCTAAATGCAGCTATAATTCAACCAAAATGAACGTTCACAAAAGGTGATAGAAAATACCTGTAAAAAATAGAAAACTACATTGCAATCCACAATCTTAGTCACCAAAGTTGATCGATGTCCCAAAAAAACTCAAACACAAGCGATTTCTGAAGTGCGGCTATAACTCAATGAAAATTGAAGGTTCACAAAAGCCGATAGAAAACACATGTATACAATGCACAACTATAGTTTAATCCACAATCGTAGTCACAAAAAGTTTATCGATGGCCCAAGAAAATTCAAACACGAGTAGTTTCTTAAATGCGGCTATAACATAACAAAAAATGAAGGTTCATGAATGGAAGTTGAAAATATGCGTACATAATTCACAACTACAATACAATCTGCAATCGTAGTCGCCAAAGTTGATCGATTGCCCAAAAAAACTCAATCATGAGTCGTTTCATAAAAAAAAGCTATAACTCAACGAAAAAATGAAGGTTCACGAAAGGCAATAGAAAATACGCATATAGATTGGACAACTACAATCCAATCCACAATCATAGTCACCAAAGTTGATTGATGGCCCACGAAAACTCAAACACAAGTGGTTTCCTAAGTGTAGATATAAATCAACAAAAAATGAATTCTCGCAAAAGGCGATAGAAAATATGTGTATCAAATGCATAACTACAGTGTAATCAACAATCGTAGTCAGCAAAATTGAAGGTTTGTGAAAGTTGATAGAAAATATGCGTATAGATCTGACAACTACGTTGTAATCCACAATTGTAGTCACCAAAGTTGATGGATGGCCCACGAAAACTCAAACATGAGCGGTTTCCTAAATGCATCTATAACTCAACGAAAAATGAAGGTTCATGAAAGGTGATAGAAAATACGCGTACAAATTAGAAAACTACAGTGCAATGGACAATCGTAGTCACCAAAGTTGATTGATGGCGTATGAAAACTCAATTATGACGGTTTCCTAAATACGGCTATAAATTTAAAAAAAATGAAGGTTTGTGAAAGGCGATAGAAAATATGTGTATAGAATGCACAACTATAATGTAATACACAAGCATAGTCACCAAAGTTCATCCATGGTCCACGAAAACTTAAACAAGAGTAGTTTTCGAAGTGCAGCTAAAACTCAAACACGAGCAGTTTCCTAAGTGCCACTATAACGCAACGAAAAATGAAGGTTTGTGAAAGGCAATAGAAAATGTGTGTATAGAATGCACAACTACAATGTAATCAACAATCGTAGTCACCAAAGTTGATCGATGGCCCACGAAAACTGAAACATGAACATTTTCCTAATTGCGGCTATAACTCATCAAAAAATGAAGGTTCGCAAAAGTCGATATAAATATGTCTATAGAATGCACAACTACAGTGCAATCCAGAATCATAGTCACCAAAGTTGATCAATGGCCAATGAAAACTCAACCTCGAGCGGTTTTCTGAATGCGGCTATAACTGAACAAAAAATGAAGGTTCGCAAAAGGTGATAGAACATACGTGTATAAAAACCGCTCAAGTTTGAGTTTTCGTGGGCCTCCAATCAACTTTGGTGACTACAATTATAGATTGCACTGTAGTTGTGCATTCTATACATGTATTTTCTATCGGCTTTCGTGAACCATCATTTTTTGATGAATTATAGCCACTATTAGGAAAACGATCATGTTTTATTTTTTCGTTGACTGATAGCCACATTTAGGAAACAAAAGTTTGAGTTTTCATAGTCTATCTATCAAATTTAGTGACCACGATTGTCGATTACACTATAGTTGTGCATTCTATATACCTATTGTAAATCACCTTTCGTGAACCTTCATTTTTTGTTGAGTTATAGCCGCATTTAGGAAACCAACCGAGTTTGAGTTTTTGTGGGCCATCGATCAAAATTTGGTGACTATGATTGTGGATTATACTATAGTTGTGCATTTTGCACACATATTTTTAATTTCCTTTCATGAACCTTAATTTTCTATTGAGTTATAGCCGCATTTAGGAAAATGCTCGTGTTTTAGTTTTCATGGGCTATCAATCAACTTAAAGGCTACGATTGTGGATTACACTGTACATGTGCATTCTATATGCGTATTTTCTATTGCCTTTCGCAAACCTTCATTTTTCATTGGGATATAGATGCACTTAAGAAACCAATCGTGTTTGAGTTTTCATGGGCTATCGATCAACTCTGGTGACTACAATTGTGGATTGGACTATGGTTGTCAATTTTGTACGTGTATTTTCTATTGTGTTTCGTGAACCTTCTTTTTTTTTGAGTTATAGACAGATTTAGGAAAATGTTCATGTTTGAGTTTTCATGGGGCATGATCAAATTTGGTGACTATGATTGTGGATTCCACTGTATTTGTCCATTTTGTACGTGTATTTTCTACCACCTCTCGTGAACCTTCATATTTTTTTGATTTATAGCCGCATTTAGGAAGCCTCTCGTGTCTAAGTTTTTGTGGGCCATCGATCAACTTTGGTGACTACGATTGTGGATTGCACTGTAATTGTGCATTATGAACACAAATTCTCTATTGCCTTTCACGAACCTTTATTTTTTGTTGAGTTATAGCAGCATTTAGGAAACCGATAGTGTTTGAGTTTTTGTGGGCCATCAATCAACATTCGTCATTACGATTGTGGATTGCACTGTAGTTCTGCATTATGAACGCTAATTTTATATCATCTTTCATGAACATTCATTTTTGGTTGAGTTATAGCTGCATTTACGAAACCGCTTGTGTTTGAGTTGTTTTGGACCATTGATAAACTTTGGTGACTACGCTTGTAGATTACACTATACTTTCCCATCGGATATGCCTATTGCTTTCGCTTCTAGCGAACCTTTGTTTTTTGTTGACTTATCAACGCATTTAGGAAAGCCCTCATGTTTGAAATTTTGTGGGCCATCAATAAACTTTGGTGACTAGGATTTTGGATTGTACTGTATTGTGCATTCTATGCGCATATTTTTAATTACGTTTTACGAACTTTAACTTTTTGGTGAGTTAAAGCCGCATTTAGGAAAACACTCTTAACTTTAACTTTTTAATTACGTTGCATTCTATACAAGTATTTTCGATCGCCTTTCGTGAATCTTCATTTTTTCTTGAGTTATAGCCGCATTTAGAAAATTGCTCAAGTTTGAGTTTCATGGGCCATCGATCAACTTTGGTGACTACGCTTGTGAATTACAATGTAGTTGTGCATTATATACATGTATTTTGTATCACCTTTCACAAAGCTTCGTTTTATGTTTAGTTATAGTCGCGCTTAGGAAAATGCTCATGTTTGAGTTTTTGTGGGCCATTAGTCAACTTTGATCACTACAATTGTACTATAGTTGTGCATTTTGTACACATATTTTTAATTGCCTTTCACGAAACTTACTTTTTTGTTTAGTTATAACCGGATTTAGGAAAATGCTCGTATTTGAGTTTTTGTTGGCCATCAATCAACTTTGGATACTACAATTATGGATTGCACTGTTGTCCATTATGTACGCTTATTTTCCCTCGCCTTTCGTAAACCTTCATTTTTTGGTGAGTTATACTCGCATTTAGCAAACCGCTCGTGTTTGAATTATCGTGGGCCATCAATTAACTTTGGTGACTACGATTGTGGATTGCATTGTAGTTGTGGATTATAAACACTAATTTTCTATCACCTTTCGAGAATCTTCATTTTTTGTTGAGTTATAGCCGCATTTAGGATACCACTTGTGTTTGAATTTTTGTGGACCATCGACCAACTTTGGTGGGTATGCTTGTGGGGTACACTGTAGTTGTATATACATGTATTCGCCTTTCATGAATCTTCATTTTTCGTTGAGATATAACTGTACTTAGGAAACCGCTAGTGTTTGAGTTTTTCGTGGGCCATCGATCAACTTTGGTGACTACGATTATGGATTGCACAATAGTTATCCATTCTATAAGTTTCTATCGCCTTTCGCGAACCTTCATTTTTTGTTGAATTATATCTGCATTTACGAAACCGTTTGAGTTTGATTTTTCGTGGACCATCGATCAACTTTGGTTACTACAGTTGTGGATTAGACTGTAGTTGTGCATTCTATACGCGTATTTTCTATCACCTTTTGTGAACCTTCATTTTTTCTGTAGTTATAGCTGCATTTAGGAAACCACTCATGTTTGAGTTTATATGGGCCATCAATCAACATTGGTGAGTATGATTGTGGATTGTAGTGAATTTTTGCATTTTGTACGCCTATTTTTAATCACCTTTCACGAACTTTCATGTTTAGTAGAGTTATAGCCGCATTTAGGAAACCGTTCATATTTGAGTTATAGTCGCATTTAGGAAACTGTTCATATTTGAGTCTTTTTGGGGTATCGATCAACTTTGGTGACTACGATTGTGGATTGTACTATAGTTGTGCATTTTTTATGGATATTTTTAATCGTCTTCCATGAACCTTCATTTTTTGTTGAGCTATAGTGTCATACAGGAAAATGTTTATGTTTGAGATTTCGTGGGCCATGGATCAACTTTGGTGGCTACGATTGTGGTTTGCATTGTAGTTGTGCATTATGTATCACCTTTTGTGAACCTTCATTTTTTCGTTGATTTATTTCCACACTTACGAAACCACTCATGTTTGATTTTTCGTAGGCCATCGATCAACTTTTGTGACTATGATTGTGGATTATACTGTAGTTGTGCATTCTATACGCATATTTTCTATTGCCTTCCATGAACCTTTATTTTTTGTTGAGTTATTGCCGCATTTAGGAAACCGCTCGTGTTTGGGATTTTGTGGGCCATCGATCAATTTTGGTGACTATGATTATGGATTGTTCAATAGTTGTGCATTTTGTATGCATATTTTTAATCGCGTTTCATAAACCTTCATGTTTTGTTGATTTATACCCGCATTAAAGAAAGCACTCATTTTTGAGTTTTTGTGGGCCATCACTCAACTTGGGTGACTACGATTGTGGATTGTTCTATAGTTGTGTATTATGTACGTATATTTTTAATCGCCTTTCAGGAACCTTCATTTTCTATTCATTTATAAATGGATTAACAAAAACGCTCATGTTTGAGTTTTCTTGGGCCATCAATCAACTTTGGTGACTACAATTGTTTATTACATTGTAGTTGTGCATTCTATACACGTCTTCTCTTTCGGCTTTCGCGAACCTTCATTTTTTGTTGAATTATAGCTGCATTTAGCAAATCGCTCATGTTTGAGTTTTTGTGGCCCACTGATGAACTTTGGTGACTACGATTGTGGATTGTACTATAGTTATCCATTCCTTCCGTATATT
Source organism: Sequoia sempervirens (assembly GCA_007258455.2). NCBI lineage: Eukaryota > Viridiplantae > Streptophyta > Pinopsida > Cupressales > Cupressaceae > Sequoia > Sequoia sempervirens. The sequence continues at coordinate 843,630 of VDFB02000006.1, forward strand.
TTTAATCGCATTTCACGAACATTCATTTTTTCTTAAGTTATAGCCGCATTTAGGAAAACGCTCGTGTTTGAGTTTTCGTCGGCCATCGACCAACTTTGGTGAATACGATTGTGGATTGCACTGTAGTTGTGCATTCTAAACATGTATTTTCTATCGCATTTGGAAAATCTGCATTTTTTGTTAAGTTATAGCCACATTTAGGAAACCGCTCACGTTTGAGTTTTTTTGGGCCGTTAATCAACTTTCGTGACTACGATTGTGCATTGTACTGTAGTTTTGCATTTTGTACGCATATTTTTAATCTCCTTTCACGAACTTTCATTGTTCATTGAGTTATAGCTACACTTATGAAACCACTCATGTTTGAGTTTTCCTGGGCCATTAATCAACTTTGGTGACTACGATTGTGGATTGCAATTTACTTGTCCATTTTATACACGTATTTTCTACTTCCTTTTGCGAACCTTCATTTTTTGTTGAGTTATACCCGCATTTAGGAAACCGCCCATGTTTCAATTTTCGTGGGCCATTTATCAACTTTTGTACGCTTGTGGATTACATTGAACTTGTCCATTCTATAGACGTATTTTCTATTGCCTTTCGTGAACCTTCATTTACTTAGTTGTGCATTTTGTACGCATATTTTTAATTGCTTTTCACGAACCTTCATTTTTTGTTGATTTATATCTACATTAAGGAAAATGCTCGTGTTTGAGTTTTCGTGGGCCATCGTTCCACTTTAGTAACTACGATTGTGGATTACAAGGTAGTTTTGCATTCTATACAGGTATTTTTAATCGCCTTTTGTGAACCTTAATTTTTGCATTGAGTTATAGCCACATTTAGTTAATCCCTAGTGTTTTTGTTTTTGTCGGCCATTGATCAACTTTGGTGACTATGATTGTGAATTACGTTGTGGTTGTTCATTCTAAATGCATATTTTCTATCAACTTTTCTGAAGCTTCACTTTTCGTTGAGTTATAGTTGTACGTAAGAAAAACCGCTCGAGTTTGAGTTTTTGTGGGCCATCAATCAACTTTGGTGACTATGCTTGTGGATTACACTGTAGTTGTGCATTTTATACATGTATTTTCTATTAGCTTTCGTGAACATTCATTTTTTGTTGAGTTATAGCCACATTTAGGATCATGTTTGATTTTTCGTGGGCCATCAATCAACTTTGGTGACTATGCTTGTGGATTACACTGTAGTTGTGCATTTTATACGTGTATTTTCTATCAGCTTTCGTGAACATTAATTTTTTGTTGAGTTATAGCCACATTTAGGAAACCGATCATGTTTGATTTTTCGTCGGCCATCAATCAACTTTGGTAACTACGATTGCAGATTACACTGTAGTTGTGCATTCTATACGGGCATTTTCTACTGACTTTCGTGAACCTTCATTTTTCATTGATTTATAACTGCACTGTAGTTTGTCCAATTTTTGAAAAAATAAGTTGTTCTTGAAAAATATTTTTTTGAAAAGTAGAAGCAGTAGAGGTAACAGAGGCAAATTTTTTGAATCTTTTGATGAAAAATATGAGAAATGAGTTTTGTAGATAATGTCATTCTTAGTAGACCCAGATCGTCCTTTTTTTGAAAAAATAATTTTTTCGCCAACATGCAAGAACCCCTCAAAAATAGAATCTATGAAACAATTTTTCTTCGAAAATTGAAAATATGGGTTTTATAGGTACTCATGTGCTCAAGACACCCAGATAGTCCATTTTTTCAAAAAATAAGCTATTCTAGAAAAAGATAGATTTTTTTGCAAAGTAGAAGCAATGGAGGTAACATAGGCAAGTTTTTTGAATCCTTTTATGAAAAATCAGAGAAATGGGTTTTGTAGAGATTGTCGTTCTGAGTAAACACATATAGTCCTCTTTTCGAAAAACTAATTTTTCACCAACATGCAAGAACCCCTAAAAAATAGAAACTTCTTGTGTTTGAGTTTTTTTGGGCCATCGATCAACTTTAGTGACTACGATTGCGAATTGTATCGTAGTTGTCCATTATGTACGTGTATTTTCTATCGTCTTTCACAAAGCTTCAATTTTTCTTCAGTTATAGCCACATTTAGGAAACACTCATGTTTGAGTTTTTGTGGGCATCAATTAACTTTACTGACTACAATCGTGCATTGTATTGTAGTTGTGCATTCTGTACACATTTTTAATTGCCTATCATGAACCTTAATTTGTTCTTGAGTTATATCCGCATTTAGAACAACGCTCGTTTTTGAGTTTTTCGTGGACCATCAATCAACTTTGGTGACTATGATTGCGGATTGCATTGTAGTTGTCCATTCTATATGCATATTTTCTATCGCATTTCACGACCCTTCAACTTTTGTTGAATTATAGCTGCATTGAGGAAACCGCTCGTGTTTGAGTTTTTGTGGGCCATCAATCAACATTGGTGACTACGATTGTGAATTAGACTGTAGTTGTGCATTCAATCTGTGTATTTTCTATCGCCTTTCACAAACCTTCATTTTTTGTTGAGTTATAGCTGCATTAAGGAAACTACTCATGTTTGAGTTTTCCTGGACAATCGATCAACTTTGATGACTACGATTGTGGATTGGACTTTAGTTGTGTATTATGAACGCTAATTTTCTATTCCTTTTCGCGAACGTTCATTTTTTGTTGAGTTATAGCCGCATTTAGGAAAATGCTTGTGTTTGAGTTTTTGTGGGCCATTGATCAACTTTGGTGACTATGATTCTGGTTACACTGTAGTTGTGCATTTTATACATGTATTTTCTATTGCCTTTCATGAACCTTCAATTTTCGTTGAGTTATAGCCGCACTTGGGAAACCGCTTGTGTTTGAGTTTTTCGTGGCCCATCAATGAAGTTTGTGACTACGATTGTGTATTGCATTGTAGTTGTCTATTTTGTACATATATTTTCGATCGGCTTTTGCAAACCTTCATTTTTTGTTGAGTTATAGCTGTATTTAGGAAACCGCTTGAGTTTGAGTTTTCATGAGCCATTGATCAACTTTGCTGACTAAGCTTGTGGATTACACTGTATCTAAGCATTATGTTCGTGTATTTTCTATCAGCTTTCACAAACCTTCTTTTTTTGTTGAGTTATTACCACATTTAGCAAACCACTTGTGCTTGAGTTTTCGTGGGCAATTGATCAACTTTCATGACTATGATTGTGGATTATACTATAGTTATTCATTCTGTCAGCATATCTCTAATCACTTTTCATGAACCTTCATTTTCTATTGAGTTATGGACGCATTTAGGAAATCATTCGTGTTTGAGTTTTCATGTGCCATCAATCAACTTTGGTGACTACAATTGTGGATTGAACAATAGTTGTCTGTTCTTTACGCTTATTTTCTATCGGCTTTCGCGAACCTTTTCTTTTTGTTGAGTTATAGCCGCATTTATAAAACCGCTCGTGTTTTAGTTTTCATGGGCCATCGATCAACTCTGGTGAGTATGATTGTGGATTTCACTGTAGTTGCCTATTCTATAGACGTATTTTCTATAGCCTTTCGTGAACCTTCATTTTTAGTTGAATTATACCCGCATTTCAGAAAATGGTCGTGTTTCAGTTTTTGTGGACCATTGACCAACTTTGATCAACTTTAGGGACTACGATTGTGGACCACACTGTAGTTGTGCATTCTATACATGTATTTTCTATCGCTTTTCGTAAACCTTCATTTTTCGTTGAGTTATAGCCGCACTTAGGAAACCGCTCGTGTTTGAGTTTTCATGGTCCATTGATCAGCTTGGGTGACTACGATGGTGGATTGCACTATAGTTTTCCATTCTCTACAGGTATTTTCTATTGCATTTTGCAAAGCTTTATTTTTTGTTGAGTTATAGCCGCATTTATGAAACCGCTCAAGTTTACGTTTTTGTGGGCAATCAATCAACATTGGTAACTATGATTGTGGATAGTTCTGTAGTTGTGCATTATGTATGCATATTTTTAAATTAACTTTCAGGTGTTCATAAACCAGCTGCTGGGTGCAGAGACAGGCAGGCTGATTGTAACTATTATACAGGTGACTATGCAGTGAATTACACTAGTTGTGCATTCTATATGCGTATTTTCTATCGCCTTTCACGAACTCTAATTTTTCATTGAGTTTTCGCTACACTTAGGAAACCGCTCATGTTTGTGTTTTCATAGGCCATCGATCAACTTTGGTAACTATGATTGTGGATTACATTGTTGTTGTCCAATTTGTATGCGTATTTTCTATTGCCTTTCACAAACATTCATTTTTTTTTGAGTTATAGCCACATTTTTGAAACCGCTCATGTTTGAGTTTTTGTGGGCGAATCGTAGTCACCAAAGTTGATCGATTGCCAAATAAATCTCAAACACAAGCGGTTTTCTAAATGCAGCTATAACTACACGAAAAATGAAGGTTCGCGAAAGGTAATACAAAATACGCGTACATAATAGAAAACTACAGTGCAATCCACAATCTTAGTCACCATTACACTATAGTCATCCATTTCATACGCGTAGTTTCTATTTCCTTTTGTGAAACTTAATATTTTGTTAATTTATGCAATTGCTCGTGTTTGAGTTTTCATGGGCCATCTATCAACATTGGGGACTACAATTCTAGATTACGAGTGGTTTCTTAAAAGCGGCTATAGCCACATTTAGGAAAACTGCTTGTGTTTGAGTTTTTGTGGGCCATCGATAAAATTTGGTGACTACGCTTACGGATTACATTCTAGTTGTGCATTCCATACACGTATTTTCTATGCCTTTCGTGAACCTTCATTTTTTGTTGAGTTATAGCGGCATTTAGCAAACTGCTCATATGTCAGTTTTTCAAGCCCATCGATCAACTTTGGTGACTACGATTGTGGATTGCATTGTAGTTGTCCATTCTATACGCGTATTTTCTCTTGTTTATCGTGAACCTTCATTTATTGTTGAGTTATAGCCGTATTTTGGAAAACTATTGCACTGTAGTTGTCCATTTTGTATACGTATTTTCTACCACCTTTCATGAGCCTTCATTTTTTGTTGAGTTATAGCTGAATTTAGGAAACCTCTCCTATTTGACTTTTCGTGGGCCATTGATCAACTTTGGTGACTACAATTGTGGAATGCACTGGAATTGTGCATTATGAACACAAATTTTCTATCACCTTTCATGAACCTTTATTTTTTGTTGAGTTATAGCCGTATTTACGAAACTGCTAGTGTTTGAGTTTTTGTGGGCCATCTATCAACTTCGGTGACAAGGATTGTGGATTACAATGTAGTTGTGCATTCTATACGTGTATTTTCTAACATCTTTCATAAACCTTCACTTTTTCTTCAGTTATACCTACATTTTGGAAACCACTAATTTTTGAGTTTTCGTGGGACTTTGATCGATGGCACACAAAAACTCAAACAGGAGCGGTTTCCTCAATACGGCTATAACTCAACAAAGAATGAAGCTTCATGAAAGGTGATAGAAAATACGCATACAAAACGTACAACTACAGTACAATGCAAAATCATGGTCACCAAAGTTGACTGATGGCCCACAAAAACTCAAACACAAGCGGTTTATTACATATGGCTATGACTCAACCAAAAATGAAAGTTCGTGAATGGCGATAGAAAATTAGCATTCATAATGCACAACTACAAAGCAATCCACAATCGTAGTCACCAAAGTTGATCCATCATGGCCCAGAAAAACAAAAACATGAGCAGTTTCCTACATGTGGCTATAACTCAACAAAAAATGAAGCTTCACAAAAGGTCATAGAAAATACATGTACAAAATGGAAAACTAAAGTGTAATCCAAAATCGTACTCACCAAAGTTGATCGATGGTCAATGAAAACTCAAACACAAGCGGTTTCCTATATGTAGCTATAAATCAATGAAAAATTAAGGTTTGTGAAAGGGGATAGAAAATATGAGTATAGAATTCATAACTACATTGCAATGCACAATCGTAATCACCAAAGTTGATCGATGGCTGACGAAAACACAAACACAAGGCCTTTCCTAAATGCGGCTATAGCTCATCAAAAAATGAAGGTTCGAGAAAGGTGATAGAAAATATGCATATAGAATGGCCCACGAAATTTGATAGATGGCCCATGAAAACTCAAACACGAGAGGTTTCCTAAATTAGGCTAAAACTCAACAAGAAATGAAGGTTCGCGAAAGGGGACAGAAAATACATATATAGAATTCACAACTACAATGCAATCCACAATCGTAGTCACTAAAGTTGATCAATGGCCCACGAAATCTCAAACACGAGAGGTTTCCTAAATTTGGCTATATCTCAAGAAAAAATCAAGGTTCGCGAAACGTGATAGAAAATACACGTATAGAATGCACAACTAGAGTCTAATCCACAAGCGTAGTCACCAAAGATGATCAATGGCCCACGAAAACTCAAACTCAAGCAGTTTCCTAAATGCGTCTATAACTCAAAAAAAATGAAGGTTCATGAAAGGCGATAGAAAAAACACATAGAGAATAGACAATTACAGTGCAATCCATAATCATATGCACCAAAGTTGATGGATGGCCCACAAAAATAAAAACACGAGCGGTTTCCTAAGTGCAATGATAAGTCAATGAAAAATGAAGGTTCATGGAAAGATGATAGAAAATACGCATATAAAATGCACAACTATAGTGTAATCGACAATCGTAGTAACCAAAGTTGATCGATGGCCCACAAAAACTCAAACATCAGTAGTTTCCCAAATGTCGTTATAACTCAACAAAAAATGAAGGTTTGTGAAAGACTATAGAAAATACAAGTATAGAATGCACAACTATAGTCCAATCCATAATCGTAGTAACCAAAGTTGATCGATCGCCTACAAAAAAAAAACTAAAGTGGTTTCTTAAGTGCGGCTATAACTCATCAAAAATCAAGGTTCGTGAAAGCCAATAAAACAAAGGCAATTTTTTTGAATCTTTTTATGAAAAATCTAAGAAATGGGATTTGTAGAGAATGTCATTCTGAGTAGACCCAAATCATCCTATTTTTGAAAAACTAATTTTTCACCATGCAAGAACCCCTCAAAAATAGAATCTACGAAACAATTTTTTTTGGAAAAATAAAAAAAATATGGGTTATATAGGTGCTCGACAGCTAAAGACGCCCAAATTGTCTGGTTTTTTTTAAATAAGTTGTTCTTGAAAAAGATAGATTTTTTGAAAATTAGAAGTAGTAGAGGTAATTTTATGAAAAATCTGAGAAATGGGTTTTGCAGAGAATGTAATTTTGAATAGACTTAGATCATCATTTTTTTCAAAAAACTATTTTTTCACCAACATGTAAGAACCCCTCAAAAATAGAATCTATGAAACAATTTTTTTTGGGAAGATCGAAAATATGGGTTTTATAGGTGCTCAAGAGATAGAGAGACCTAGATCACCCATTTTTAAAAAAATATGTTGTTTTTGAAAAAGATAGAATTTTTTGAGAAGTAGAAGCAGTAGAGGTAACAGAGGCAATTTTTTTGAATATTTTTTTATGAAAAATATGAGAAATGGGTTTTGTAGAGAATGTCATTCTTAGTAGACCCAGATCGTCCTTTTTTCGAAAAGCTAATTTTTCACCAACATGCAAGAACCTCTCAAAAATAGAATCTACGAAATAATTTATTTTGGGAAAATAAAAAATATGGGTTTTATAGGTGTTGGTGTGCTGAAGAGATTCAAATCATTCATTTTTTTAAAAAATAAGTTGTTCTTGAAAGAAATAGACTTTTTTGAAAACTAGAAGCAGTGGAGGTAACATAGGCAAATTTTTTGAATCTTTTATTGAAAATTTTGAGAAATCGATTTTGTAGAGAATGTCATTTTGAGTAATATCTAAATCGTCATTTTTTTGAAAAAATAATTTTTCACCAACATGCAAGAACCCCTAAAAAATAGAATTTACGAAATAATTTTTTTTTGGAAAATAAAATATATGGGTTTTATAGGTGCTCTGTGCTAAAGAGACCCAGATTGTCTGTTTTTTGAAATTATTTGTTCTTGAAAAAGATAGATTTTTTTCAAAGTAGAAGCAGTAGGTAACAGAGGCAAATTTTTTGAATCTTTTTATGAAAATTTTGAGAAATAGATTTTTAAAATAATGTCGTTGTTAGTAAACCTAGATCGTCCTTTTTTCGAAAAACTAATTTTTCACCAACATGTAAGAACTCCCCAAAAATAGAATCTACGAACCAATTTGTTTGTGGGAAAGTCGAAATATGGGTTTTATAGGTGCTCATGTGCTAAAGAGACCCAGATTATCTATTTTTTGAAACTATTTTTTTTTAAAAAAGATAGATTTTTTTGAAAAGTAGTAGTAGAGGTAACAAAGGCAATTTTTTTCAATCTTTTTATGAAAAATCTGAAAATGGGTTTTGTAGAGAGGCAAAATTTAATGAAACTCAAACACGAGCGGTTTCCTAAGTGCAGCTATAACTCAATGAAAAATGAAGGTTTGCGAAAGCCAATAGAAAATGTGTATAGAATGCACAACTACAGTGTAATCCACAAGCATAGTCACCGAATTTGATCGATGGCCCATGAAAACTCAAACATGAGCGGTCTCCTAAATGCAGCTATAACTCAACAAAAAATGAAGGTTCACAAAAGGCAAAAGATAATATGCGTACAGAATCGACAACTATAGTACAATCCACAATCGTAGTCAATAGAGTTGATCGATGGCCCAAGAAATCTCAAACACGAGCGGTTTCCTAAATGCGGCTAACACTCAACAAAACATGAAGGTTTGTGAATGGTGATATAAAATATGCGTATAGAATGCACAACTACAGTACAATCCACAATCGTAGTCATCAAAGTTCATTGATGGTCCACAAAAACTCATACATGAGCGGTTTCCTAAATACGGCTATAATTGAACCAAAAAAGAAGTTTCGCAAAAGGCGATAGAAAATACGTGTATAGAATGCACAAATAAAGTGTAATCCACAATCATAGTCACCAAAGTTGATCAACAAAAAATAAAAGGTTCATGAAAGGAAATTAAAAATATTTGTACATAAAGCACAACTATAGTACAATCCACAAACGTAGTCACAAAAGTTGATTAATGGCCGACAAAAACACAAACATGAGCGGTTTCCTAAATTCGGCTATAACTCAACAAAAATGAAGGTTCGTGAAAGGTGATAGAAAATATGCGTATGGAATGCACAAGTATAGTGTAATCCACAAGCGTAGTCACCAAAGCTGACCGATGGCCTGCGAAAACTCAAACTCGAGCAGTTTCCTAAATGCGGCTATAACTAAACAAAAAATGAAGGTTCGCGAAAGGCGATAGAAAAGACACGTACAAAAAATACGCGTATAGAATGCACAACTAAAGTCTAATCCACAAGCGTAGTCACCAAAGTTGATCGATGAACCTTCATTTTTTGTTGAGTTATTGCTACATTTAGGAAACCGCTCGAGTTTGAGTTTTCATTGGCCATCGATCAACTTTGGTGTCTACGATTGTGGATCTCTCTATAGTTGTCCATTTTGTATGCATATTTTCTATGACATTTTGTGAACCCTCATTTTTTGTCAAGTTATAGCCGCATTTTTTGAGCGGTTTCATAATTACGGCTAGAATGCAAGAAAAAATGATGGTTCACGAAAGGCGATAGAAAATACGCGTATAGAATGCACAACTATAGTATAATTCACAAACTTAGTCACCAAAGTTGATCGATGGCCCATGAAAACTGAAACTCGAGTGGTTTCCTAAATGCGGCTATAACTAAAAATAAAATGAAGGTTCATGAAAGGAAATTACAAATATGCATATAGAATGCACAATTTTCTATAATACAATCCACAATTGTATTCACCAAAGTTGATTGATGGCCCATAAAAACTCAAACACGAGCATTTTCCTAAATGTCGTTGTAACTCAACAAAAAATGAAGGTTCACGAAAGGCTACAAAAAATACACATATAGAATGCACAACTACAGTGTAATCCACAAGCATACTCACCAATGCTTATCGATGGCCCACATAAACTAAAAATAGAAAATAAGGTTCACGAAAGGCAATAGAAAATATGCGTATAAAATTCACCACTATAGTATAATCCACAAGCGTACTTACCAAAGTTGGTCGATGGCCCACGAAAAATTAAATGTGAGCGGTTTTAAAAATACAGCTATCTCAAAAAAAAATTAAGGTTCGTGAAAAGCGATAGTAAATACACGTAGAGAATGAAAAACTACAGTGCAATCTACAATCATAGTCACCAAAGTTGATCGATGGTCCACGAAAACTCAAACACGAGTGGTTTCCTAAGCACAACTATAACTCAACGAATAATGAAGGTTCGTCAAAGGTGATAGATAATATGCCTACAGAATACACAAAAATAGTCTAATTGACAATTGTAGTCACCAAAGTTGATCGATGGCCCACGAAAACTCAAACACGAATATTTTCCTAAATGCGGCTATAACTCAACAAAAAATGAAATTTCATGAAAGTTGATTAAAAATATGCGTGTAGAATGCACAACTACAGTGCAAACCACAATCGTAGTCACCAAAGTTGATCAATTCCCCACAAAATCTCAAACATGAGCAGTTTCATAAATGAAGTTATAAACTAAACAAAAAATGAACATTCGTGAAAGGCAATAGAAAATACATGTATACAATTCACAACTATAGTGTAATCCAAAAGTGTAGTCACCTAAGTTGATTGATGGCCCACGAAAACACAAAGTTGAGTGGTTTCCTAAATGCGGCTATAACTCAGCAAAAAATGAAGGTTCACGAAAGGCGATTGTAAATACGCGTATAGAATGGAAAACTATAGTACAATCCACAATCATAGTCAGCAAATTTGATTGATGAAAATGAAAACACAAACACGAGCGGTTTCCTAAATGCGGCTATAACTCAACTGAAAATTAAGGTTCTTGAAAGGGGATAGAAAATACATGTATAGAATTCACAACTACAGTGCAATGCACAATCGTAGTCACCAAAGTTGATCAATGGCCCTTGAAAACTCAAACACAAGCGGTTTCCTAAATGTGGCTACAACTCAACAAAAATTGAAGGTTAATGAAAGGTGATATCTAAATTACACGTACAAAATGTACAACTACAGTGCAATCAACAATCGTAGTCACCAAACTTGATCGATGGCCCACGAAAACTCAAACACGAGCGGTTTCCTAAGTGCAGCTATAACTCAACAAAAAATTATAGTTTGTGAAACGCGATAGAAAATACGCTTATAGAATGCACAACTACAATGTAAGCCACAATCATAGTCACCAAAGTTGATCGATGGACACAACAACTGAAACATGAGAGGTTTCCTAAATGTGGCTATAATTCAACAAAAAGAGAAGGTTCGCGAAAGGCGAAAGAAAATACACGTAAAGAATGCACAGCTATAGTGTAATCCACAAGCATAGCCACCAAATTCGATCGATAGCCCACGAAAACTTAAACTCGAGCGGTTTCCTAAATGTGGCTATAACTCTGAAACAAAAAATGAAGGTTCCCGAAAGGTGATAGAAAATACATGTATAGAATGGACAACTATAGTGCAATCCACAATCGTAGTCACCAAAGTTGATCAATGGCCCACGAAACCTCAAACATGATTGTTTTCGTTAATGCGGCTATAACTAAATAATAAATGAAGGATCATGAAAGGCGATTAAAATTATGGGTACAAAATGCAAAACTATAGTACAATTCACAACTATAGTCACCAAAGTTGATTGTTGGCCCACAAAAACTTAAACATGAACGGTTTCCTAAAATGCGCCTATAAGTCAACAAAAAATTAAGGTTCGGGAAAGGTGGTAGAAAATTAACGTTCATAATGCACAACTACAATGCAATCCACAATCGTAGTCACCAAACTTGATCAATGGCCCACTAAAACTCAAAAACGAAGGGTTTCCTAAATGTGGCTATAACTCAAGAAAAAATGAAGGTTCGCGAGAGGCAATAGAAAATTAGCATTCATAATGAACAACTATAGTGCAATCCACAATTGTAATTACCAAAGTTGATCGATGGCCCATGAAAACTCAAACATGAAGGGTTTCCTAAATGCGGCTATAACTCAAGAAGAAATGAAGGATCACGAGAGGCGATAGAAAATTAGCATCCATAATGCACAACTACAAATCCCCAATTATAGTCACCAAAGTTGATCGATGGCCCACGAAAAATCAAACACGAGGGTTTTCCTAAATGCGGCTATAAATCAACAAAAAGTGAAGGTTCATGAAAGGTGATGAAAAATATGCATACATAATGCACAACTATAGTATAATCCACAATCTTAGTGACCAAAGTTGATCGATAGACCACAAAAACTCAAACATCAGTAGTTTCCTAAATGCGGCTATAACTCAACAAAAAATGAAGGTTCGCGAAAGGAAATAGAAAATATGCATATAGAATGCACAATTACAATGTAATCCAAAAGTGTAGTCACCAAATTTTATCGATGGCCCACAAAAACTCAAACTCGATCAGTTTCCTAACTGCGGCTATAACTCAACAAAAAATGAAGGTTCGCGAGAGGCAATAAGAAATACGTGTATAGAATGCACAACTACAATGTAATCTACAATCGTAGTCACCAAAGTTGATTGTTGGCCCACAAAAATTTAAACACGAAAGGTTTCCCAATGCAGTTATAACTGAACAAAAAATGAAAGTTCACGAAAGGTGATAGAAAATACACGTACAAAATGGACATCTACAATGCAATCCACAATTGTCGTCACCAAAGTTGATCGATGGCCCACAAAGACTCAAACATTAGCAGTTCCCTAAATGCGGAAATAACTCAACATAAAATGAATGTTTATGAAAGGCGATAGAAAATATGCATATAGAATGCACAACTACAGTTTCATCCACAAGCATAGTCACCAAAGTTGATTGATGGCCCACAAAAACTCGAACTCGAGCGGTTTCCTAAATACGGCTATAACTCATCAGAAAATGAAGGTTCGCAAAAGGCAATAGAAAATACATGTAGAGAATGGACAATTACAGTGCAGTCCACAATTGTAGTCACCATAGTTGATTGATGGCCCATGAAAACTCAAACACGAGCAGTTTCCTATGTGCAACTATAACTCAACGAAAATGAAGGTTCGCGAAAGATGATAGAAAATACACTTATAGAATGCAAAAGTATAGTGTAATCCACAATCATAGTTAGCAAAGTTGATTGATGGCCCACAAAAAATCAAACACAAGTGGTATGCTAATTGCGGCTATAACTCAACGAAAAATGAAGTTTCACGAAAAGCAATAGAAAATACACGTATAGAATGCGAAACTACAATGTAATCCATAATCATATTTAGCACACGAACACCTATAAAACCCATATTTTTGATTTTCCAAAAAAAATAGTTTCATAAATTCTATTTTTGAGGCATTCTTACATGTTGGTGAAAAATCAGTTTTTTGAAAAAATGACGATCTGGGTCTTCTCAAAATGACATTCTCTACAAAATTCATTTCTTAGATTTTTAATAAAAAATATTCAAATAATTTACATTTGTTACTTCTACTACTTGTACTTTTAAAAAAATCCATCTTTTTCAAGAGTAACTTAATTTTTCAAAAAACGGACAATCTAGGTCCCTTTAGCACACAAGCACCTATATAAACCATATTTTGATTTTCCCAAAAAAAATTGTTTCATAGATTCTATTTTTGAGGGGTTCCTGCATGTTGTTAGCAAATTAGTTTTTTGAAAAGAGGAAGATCTCGGTTTACTGATAAAGACATTCTCTGCAAAACCCATTTCTTAGATTTTCCATTAAAAGATTCAAAAAAATTGCCTCTGCTACCTCCACTTCATCTACTTTCCAAAACACTATCTTTTTCAAAAATAACTTATTTTTTCAAAAACCAGAAGATTTGGGTCTCTTGAGCACATGAGTACCTATAAAACCTATATTTTCTATTTTCACAAAAAAAAAAAAAAATCATAACGTATATTTTTGAGGCATTATTGCATGTTGGTGAAATATTAGTTTTTCAAAAAAAGGACAATCTGAGTCTACTCAGAATGGCATTCTCTACATAACCCATCTATCCCATTTTCTATAAAAATATTCAAAAAAATTTCCTTTGTTACCTCTACTGCTTCTACTTTTCAAAAAAATCTTTATTAAGAAGAACTTACTTTCTCAAAAAACAGACGATACGTGTCTCTTTAGAACACGAGCAATTTCCTAAATGCGGCTATAACTAACAAAAAAATGAAGGTTCGTGACAGGTGATAAAAAATACGCGTACATAATAAACAACTACAGTGCAATCCATAATCGTAGTCAGCAAAGTTGATCGATGGCCCACGAAAACTCAAACACGAGCAGTTTCTTAAGTTTGGCTATAACTCAACAAAAAATGAAGGGTCGCGAAAGGCGATAGAAAATACGTGTATACAATGAACAACTACAATCTAATTGACAATCATAGTCACCAAAGTTGATTGATGGCCCACGAAAACTCAAACACGAGTGGTTTCCTAAATGCGGCTATAACTCAAGAAAAAATGAAGTTTCACGAAAGGCGATAGAAAATATGCGTATAGAATACAAAACTACAGTGTAATCCACAAGTGTAGTCACAAAAGTTTATCGATGGCTCACGAAAACTCAAACTCGAGCGGTTTCCTAAATGTGGCTATAACTCAACAAAAAGAGAAAGTTCATTGATCAACTTTGGTGACTACGCTTGTGGATTACACTGTAGTTGAGAATTCTATATGCTTATTTTCTATCACCTTTCGCGAACCTTTATTTTTTCTTTAGTTACAGCGGTATTTAGGAAAGGGCTCATGTTTGAGTTTTTGTGGGCCATCGATCAACTTTGGTGACTATGATTGTGGATTAAACTGTAGTTGTTCATTCTGTACGTGTCTTTTATATCGCCTTTCACGAACCTTCATTTTTTGTTGAGTTATAGCTGCACTAAGGAATCCGCTCGTGTTTGAGTTTTCATGGGCCATCGTTCAACTTTGGTGACTACAATTGTGGAATGCACTGCAGTTGTCCATTATGTACAAGTATTTTCTATCACCTTTCATGAACCTTCATTTTTTGTTGAGTTATAGCTGCATTTAGGAAACGACTCCTAGGAAACCGCGTGAGTTTGAGTTTTCGTGGGCCATCGATCAAGTTTGGTGACTATGCTTGTGGTTTACAATGTATTTGTGCATTCTATTAGCGTATTTTCTATCTCCTTTCACAAACCTTCAATTTTTGTTGAGTTATTAACCACATTTAGGAAACCGCTCATGTTTGAGTTTTTTTGGGCCATCGATCAACTTTGGTGATGACAATTGTGGATTGTACTATAGTTGTGCATTTTGTATGCATATTTTTAATCACCTTTCACGAACCTTCTTTTTTTGTTAAGTTATACCAGCATTTAAGAAAATGGGCGATTTTGAGTTTTCATGGGCCATTGATCAATTTTGGTGACTACGATTGTGGACTACACTGTAGTTGTGCATTTCATACATGTATTTTCTATCGCTTTTCAGAAACCTTCATTTTTCATTGAGTTAGCCGCACTTAGGAAACCACTCGTGTTTGAGTTTTCATGGTCCATCGATCAACTTGGGTGACTACGATGGTCGATTGCACTATAGTTTTCCATTCTCTACGTGTATTTTCTATCGCATTTTGCGAAACTTTATTTTTTGTTGAGTTATAGCCGCATTTATGAAACTGCTCATGTTTGAGTTTTTGTGGGCAATAAATCAACTTTGGTAACTACGATTGTGGATAGTTTTGTAGTTGTGCATTTTGTATGCATATTTTTAATCACCTTTCACGGACCTTCATTTTTTGTTCAGTTATAGCCGCATTTAGGAAAACACTCGTGTTTGAGTTTTCCTGGGCCATCAATCAACTTTTGTGATTACGATAGTGGATTACACTATAGTTTCACATTGTATACATGTATTTTCTATTGCCTTTTACGAACCTTCATATTTCGTTGGGTTATAGCTGCACTTAGGAAACCGCTCATTTTTGAGTTTTTGTGGACCAACAATCAGCTTTGGTGACAACAATTGTGAATTGCATTGTAGTTGTGCATTTTATACGCCTATTTTCAATCACCTTTCACAAACCTTCTTTTTTGTTGAGTTATAGCCGCACTTAGGAAATTGCTCATGTTTGAGTTTTTGTGGGCCATCGATCAACTTTGGTGAGTATGCTTATGGATTACACTGTAGTTGTGCATTCTATACACCTATTTTCTATCACCTTTCATGAACCTTATTTTTTTGTTGAATTATAACCGCATTTAGCAAACCACTCATCTTTGAATTTTTTTTGGCAATCGATCAACTTTAGTGACTACGATTGTGGATTGTATTGTAGTTGTGTATTTTGTACACATATTTTTAATCGCCTTTCACAAGCCTTCATTTTTTATTTTGTAATAGTTGCATTTAGGAAAACACTCGTGTTTGAATTTGTCTAGGCCATCGATTGTGGATTACAATGTAGTTGTACATTGTATACGTGTATTTTCTATCGCCTTTCACGAACCTTCATTTTTTGTTGAGTTATAGCCACATTTAGGAAACTACTCATGTTTGAGTTTTTGTGGGTCATCGATCAACTTTGGTGACAACGATTGTGAATTGCACTATAGTTATGCATTCTATACGCGTATTATCTATCGCCTTTCACGAACCTTATTTTTTTATTGAGTTATAGCCACATTTAGGAAAATGCTCATTTTTGAGTTTTCATGGCCATCAATCAACTTTTGTGACTCTGATTGTTGATTACACTATAGTTGTGCATTCTATATGCATATTTTCTATTGCCTTTCGTGAACCTTCATTTTTTTTGAGTTATAGCCGCACTTTTGAAACCGCTCGTGTTTCAGTTTTCGTGGGCGATCGATCAACTTTGGTGACTACGATTATGGATTGTATTCTAGTTATTCAATCTATCCCTGTATTTTCTATTGCCTTTTGTGAACCTTCATTTTTCGTTGAATTATAGCGGCATTTAGGAAACCGCTCGTGTTTGAGTTTTTGTGGGCCATCAATCAACTTTGGTGACTATGATTGTGGATTCCACTGTAGTTGTCCATTTTGTACAAGTATTTTCTATCCCCTTTCGTGAACCTTCATTTTTTGTTGAGTTATAGTCGCATTTGGGAAACTGCTCGTGTTTGAGTTTTTGTGGGCCATTGATCACCTTTGGTGACTATGATTGTGGATTGCACTATAGTTATGCATTATGAAGGCTAATTTTCTAACGCCTTTCGCGACCCTTCATTTTTTTCTAAGTTATAACCACATTTAAGAAACTACTCTTGTTAGAGTCTTTGTGGGCCATCGATCTATTTTTGTTACTAGGCTTGTGGATTACAATGTAGTTGTGCATTCAATACTCGTATTTTCTATTGCCTTTCACGAGCCTTTATTTTTGTAGAGTTATAGCAGCATTTAAGTAACCTTTCATGTTTGAGATTTTGTGGGCCATCAATCAACTTTGGTGACTACGATTGTGGATTGTACTTTAGTTGTGCATTTTGGACACATATTTTTAATCGCCTTTCACAAACCTTCATTTTTTATTTATTTATAGCCACATTTAGGAAAATGCTCGTGTTTGAGTTTTCATGGGCCATCGATCAACTTTGGTGACTACAATTGTGGATTGCACTATAGTTGTCCAATCTGTACGCATATTTTCTATCGCCTTTCGCAAATCTTTATTTTTTCTTGAGTTATAGTTACTTTTAGGAAACCACTCGTATTTGTGTTTTCATGGGCCATTGATCAACTTTGCTGACTATGCATGTGAATTACACTGTAGTTGTGCATTCTATATGCGTATTTTCTATTGATTTTAACAAACTTTTACTTTTCGTTGACTTTTAGCTGCACTTAGGAAATCGCTCATGTTTGAGTTTTCATAGGCCATCGATCAACTTTGGTAACTATGATTGTGGATTGCATTGTTGTTGTCCAATTTGTACACGTATTTTCTATCACCTTTTGTAAACCTTTGATTTTTTCCCGAGTTATAGCCGTATTTTGGAAATCACTCATTTTTGAGTTTTCGTTGGCGAATCGTAGTCACCATTACACTGTAGTCGTCAATTTCATACGCGTATTTTCTATTGCCTTTCATGAACCTTCATTTTTAATCTAATTAGCTGCATTTAGGAAACCGCTCGTGTTTGAGTTTTCATGGGCCATTTATCAACATTGGTGACTACGACTCTGGATTACATTGTAGTTCTACATTATGAACACAAATTTTCTTTCCCCTTTCGCGAACCATCATTTTTTGTTGAGTTATAGCCAAATTTAGGAAACCACTTGTGTGTGAGTTTTTGTGGGCCATCGATCAAATTTGGCTCCTACGCTTATGGATTAAATTTAAGTTGTGCATTCTATACACGTATTTTCTATCACCCTTCGTGAACCTTCATTTTTTGTTGAGTTTATAGCCGCATTAAGCAAATGGCTTATGTCTTAGTTTTTGTGGGCCATCGATCAACTTTAGTGACTACGATTGTGGATTGCACTATAGTTGTCCATTTTGTATGCGTATTATCTATTGTCTTTCATGAACCTTCATTTATTGTTGAGTTATAGTCGCATTTAGGAAAACTCTCGTATTTGAGTTTTCATGGGCTATCAATCAACCTTAGTGAATATGATTGTGGATTACACTGTAGTTGTGCATTGTATATGCATATTTTGTATAGTATTTTGAGAACCTTCATTTTTCATTGAGTTCTAGTCGCACTTAGGAAACCGCTCATGTCTGAGTTTTCATAGGTCATTAATCAACTTTGGTGATTACGATTGTGGATTACACTATAGTTGTGCATTCTATATGTATATTTTCTATCATGTTTCGCGAACCTTCATTTTTTGTTGAGTTATAGCCACATTTAGGTAAACGCTCGTCTTTGAGTATTCATGGGGCATCGATCAACTTTGGTGACTACGATTGCGGATTGCATTGTATTTGTCCATTTTGTACACGTATTTTCTACCACCTTTCGTGAACCTTCATTTTTTGTTGAGTTATAGCTGAATTTACGAAACCTCTCTTGTGTGAGTTTTCATGTGCAATTCATCAACTTTGATCGATGGCCCAGAAAAACTCAAACACGAGCGGTTTCCTCAATGTGGCTATAACTGAACAAAAAATGAAGGTTCACGAAAGGTGATAGAAATTAAGCGTATGGAATGCACAGTTATCCACAAGCGTAGTCACCAAAGAATGAAGGTTCACGAAAGGCGATAGAAAATACGCATAAAAAATGGACAAATGAAGGGTTGTGAAAGGTGATTAAGAATATATGTAAAAAATGTACAACTATAGTACAATCCACAATCGTAGTCACCAAAGTTGTTCGATGGCCCATGAAAACTCCAAGTCGAGCGGTTTCCTAAATATGGCTATAACACAACAAAAAAATGAAGGTTTGCGAAAGGTGATAGAAAATACGAGTACAAAATGGACAACTGTAATGCAATCCACAAGTGTAGTCACCAAAGTTGATCAATGCCCCACGAAAACTCAAACACAAGTGTTTTCCTAAATGCAGCTATAACTCAACAAAAAATGAGGGTTCGTTCAAGGCAATTAAAAATATGCGTATAGAATGTACAACTACAGTACAATGCACAATCAATGTCACCAAAGTTGATTGTGGCCAAAGAAAACTCAAACACGAGCAGTTTACTAAATGCGGCTATAACTTATCAAAAAATGAATGTTTGCAAATGGCGATAGAAAATTAGCGTTCATAATGCACAACTACAGAGCAATCCATAATCGTAGTCACCAAAGTTGATGGATGGCCGACGAAGACTCAAACACGAGTGGTCTCCTAAATGCGGCTATAAATCAATGAAAAATTAAGCTTCGCGAAAGGGGATAGAAAATACGAGTTTGGAATTCACAACTACATTGCAATGCACAATTGTAGTCACCAAAATTGATTGATGGTCGATGAAAACACAAACACAAGCCCTTTCCTAAATGTGGCTATAACTCAACAAAAAATGAAGGTTCGCAAAAGGTGATAGAAAATACACGTATATAATGGACAACTACAGTGCCATCCACAATCGTAGTCACCAAAGTTGATCGATGACCCATGAAAACTCAAACACGAGAGGTTTCCTAAATTAGGTTAAAACTCAACGAGAAATGAAGGTTTACGAAAGGGGACGGAAAATACATATATAGAATTCACAACTACAATGCAATCCACAATCGTAGTCACCAAAGTTGATCAATGGCCCACGAAATCTCAAACACGAGCGGTTTCCTAAATTTGGCTATATTTCAAGAAAAAATCAAGGATCACAAAAGGTGATAGAAAATATGCGTATAGAATGCACAACTAGAGTCTAATCCACAACCTTAGTCACTAAAGTTGATCAATGGCCCACGACAACTCAAACTCAAGCGGTGATAGAAAATACACGTAGAGAATGGACAACTAAAATTTAATCCATAATCGTATTCACCAAAATTGATAGATGGCCCACAAAAATGAAAACATGGGCGGTTTCCTAAGTGCAATTATAAGTCCATGAAAAATGAAGGTGCCTGAAAGGCGATAGAAAATACGTGTATAGAATGCATAACTATAGTGTAATCCACAATTGTAGTCACCAAAGTTGATCAATGGCCCACAAAATCTCAAACATGAGCAGTTTCCCAAATGCGGTTAATAACCAAACAAAAAATGAAGGTAAGCGAAAGATGATAGAAAATACGCATATAGAATGCACAACTACAGTGTAATACAGAAGTGTAGACACCAAAGTTGATTGATGGCCCACAAAAACTCAAACTCTAGCAGTTTACTTAATGTGGCTAGAACTTAACAAAAAATGAAGGTTTATGAAAGGGGATAGAAAATCCATGTAAAGAATGGACAACTACAAAGCAATCCACAATCGTAGTAACCAAACTTTATCGGTTGCCCATGAAAACACAAACACGAGCGGTTTCCTAAGTGCGGGTATAATCCACAACTACAATGCGTGTAAAGAATGGACAACTACTAAGTGCGGTATAATCCACAACTAAAATCCATGTAAAGAATGGACAACTACAAAGCAATCCACAATGTAGTAACCAAACTTTATCGGTTGCCCATGAAAACACAAACCACGGCGGTTTCGATAGAAAATACGTGTATAGAATCCACAACTACAATGTAATCTACAATCATAGTCACCAAAGTTGATGAATGGCTAACGAGAACCCAAACACGACTGTTTTCCTAAATACAGCTATAACTCAACAAAAAATGAAGGTTCACGAAAGGCAATAGAAAATACACGTATAAAAAGCACAACTAGAGTGTAATCCACAATCATAGTCCCCAAACTTGATCGATGGCCCATAGAAAGTCAAACACGAGCATTTTCCTAAATGCAGCTATAACTCAACAAAAAATGAAGGCCCGTGAAACGGGATTAAAAATATGCATACAAAAAGCACAACTACAATACAATCCACAATCGTAGCAACCAAAGTTGAATGATGGCCCACTAAAACTTAATCATGAGCAGTTTCTTAAATGCGGCTATAACTCAAAAAAAATGAAGGTTCACGAAAGGCAATAGAAAATACGTGTACAAAATTAACAACTACAAGTACAGTACATAATTATAGTCACCAAAGTTGATCGAAGGCCCATGAACACTCAATCTCGATCCGTTTCCTAAATGCGGGTATTACTCAACAAAAAATGAAGGTTCGCATAAGGCGATAGAAAATACGAGTACAAAATGTATAAATATAGTACAATACACACATAGTCACCAAAGTTAATCGATAGCCCACGAAAACTCAATATCCAGATGTTTCCCAAATGCGGCTATAACTCAACAAAAAATGAAGGTTTGCATAAGACGATAGAAAATACGCATACAAAATGGACATGTACAATGCAATCCACAATCGTAGCCACAAAAGTTGATAGATGGCCCATGAAAACTCAAACATGAGCGGTTTCCTAAGTGCGGCTATAACTCAACAAAAAATAAAGGTTCATCGATCAACTTTGGTATTCACGTACATGGATTACATTATAGTTAGTATCTGGCGTATTATTTTCTATTGCATTTCCGCAGACCTTCATTTTTTTATTCAGTATAATAAATGAATGAAAAGGAGCTCATGTTTGAGCTTTAAATTGGGTATTGACTAACTATGGTGACTATGATTGTGGATTACACTGTAGTTTCCCATTCTTTACGTGTCTTTCATATCAATTTTCAGGAACCTTCATTTGTTGTGGAGTTATAGCCACATTTCGGAAACCACTCGAGTTTGAGTTTTCGTGGACCATCGATCAACTTTGGTTACTACACTTGTGGATTACTCTATAGTTGTGCATTCCATATGCGTATTTTCTATCACCTTTCGCGAACCTTCATTTTTTGTTCAGTTATAGCCGCATTTTTGAAACCGCTCATGTTTGAGTTCTTGTGGGCCATTGATCAACTTTGGTGACTACGTTGATCAATGGCCCACAAAAACACAAACACGAGCGGTTTCATAAATTTCAGTATAACTCAATAAAAAATGAAGGTTCACGAAAGGCAATAGAAAATCACGCGCCAAAATGGACAACTTCTGATTGCAATCCCACAATGTAGTTTGTCGATGGCCCGTAAAGAAACTTCGAACATGGTGGTTTCTTAAATCGCGTATAATTCAACAAAAATAAAGAAGTTTCACGAAAGTGGCTAGAAAATGCATTATAGAGATGCACAACTATGAGTGTAATCCACAAAAGCGTATCCTGAAAATTTGATCGTGACCCACAAAAACTCAAAATTAAATGGGTTTACTAAAATGCCTATAACTCAACAAAAAATGAATGTTCTTAAAGGCGATAGAAAATACATGTACAGAAAGGACAACTACAGTGGAATCCACAATTATAATCACCAATGTTGATCGATGGCCCACATAAACTCAAACATGAGTTGTTTCCTAAGTGAAGCTATAACTTAACAAAAAATGGAGGTTCACGAAAGGCAATAGAAAATACACGTATAGAATGCACAACTACAGTGTAATCCACATTCGTAGTCGGCAAAGTTGATCGATGGCCCACGAAAACTCAAACACAAGAATTTTCTTAAATGCGGCTATAACTCAACATAAAATGAAAGTTCATGAAAGGCTATAGAAAATACACGTATAAAATGCACAACTATAGTGTGATCCACAAGCGTAGTCACCAAAGTTGATCGATTGCCTACGAAAACTCAAACATGAGTGGTTTCCCAAATGCGGTAGAAAATACACGTATAGAATGTACAATTATAGTGTAATCGAAAAGCGTAGTCACCAAAGTTCATCGATGGCCTACAAAAACTCAAACATGAGCAGTTTCCTAAATGCGGCTATAACTCAACAAAAAATGAATGTTCACGAAAGGCGACAAAAAATATGTGTATAGAATTCACAACTACAGTGTAATCCACAAGCGTAGTTACATAAGTTGAATGATGGCCCACAAAAACTCAAACATGTGCGATTTCCTTAATGCTGCTATAACTCAACAAAAAATGAAGGTTCGTGAAAGGCGATAGAAAATTCAACTACATAATGGATAAGAATAGTGCAATCCACAATCTTAGTGAACAAAATTGATCTATGGCCCATGAAAACTCAAACACGAACAGTTTCCTAAGTGCAGCTATAACTCAAGAAAAAATGAAGGTTCGCAAAAGGTGATAGAAAATATGCGTACATAATGGACAAGTACAATGCAATCCATAATCGTAGTCACCAAATTTGATCTATGACCCACGAAAACTCAAACACGAACGGTTTCCTAAGTGCAACTATAACTCAACAAAAAATGAAGGTTCACGAAAGGCAATAGAAAATATGCGTATAGAATGCAAAACTACAGTGTAATCCAAACTCGTAGTCACCAAAGTTGATCGATCACCTAGGAAAACTTAAACATGAGCATTTTCCTAAATGCGGCTATAACTCAACCAAAAAAAAAACATTCATTTGAGGTGATTAAAAATATGCGTAAAGAATGCACAACTACATTACAATCCACAATCATAGTCACCAAAATTGTTCGATGACACAAAAACTCAAACATGAGCGGTTTCCTAAATGCGGCTATCAGTCAACAAAAAATGAATGTTAGCTAAAGGCTATAGAATATACACATATAGAATGCACAACTATAGTTTAATCCACAAGCGTAGTCACCAAAGTTGATCGATGGCCCATGAAAATTCACACGCGAGAGGTTTCTTAAATGCAGCTATAACTCAACAAAAAATGATGGTTCACGAGAGGCGATAGAAAATATGCATATAGAATGGAGAACTACAGTGCAATCCACAATTGTAGTCACCAATGTTGATCGATGGCCCACGAAAACTCCAACACGAGCGGTTTCCTAAATGCGGCTATAACTCAATGAAAAATGAAGATTCGTGAAATGCAGTAGAAAATACACGTACAAAATTGACAATTACATTGTAGTTGTACATTCTATACATGTATTTTCATCAGCTTTTGAGAACTTTCATTTTTGGTTGAGTTATAGTGGCATTTAGGAAACCGCTCATGTTTGATTTTTTGTGGTCCATCGATCAACTTTGGTGACTGTGATTGTGGATTGTATTGGAGTTGTGCATTTAATATGTGCCGCCATAACCGAACAACTTCATGTTTGTTGATTCTGACTTCATTGGAAAGCGGCTCGTGTTTGAGTTTTCATGGGCCGTTAATCTTTAATTAATGATGGATTGTACTTTCAGATACCAGTTGTCTGCTATATTTTCATTGAGGCTATAGCGCATTTAGAAACCGCTCTGTTTGAGTTTTAAAATTGGGCCGTGTTGATCAACTTTGGTGACTAGGATTGTGGATACCATGGTTATCTATTGTATACCGTATTTTCTGTCGACTTCCGAACCTTCATTTTGTTGAGATATGAACCGCCAGGAAGCAGCTTGTGTTTGTGTTTTCATGGGCCATCAATCCAAGTTTGGTATTGACTACGTTGTGGATTTACACTATAGTTAAATTATCATATTTTTCTATTGCCTTTCGAGAACCTTCATTTTTTTTTTGAGTTATAGCTGCACATAGGAAACCACTCATGTTTGAGTTTTTGTGGGCCAATTTTCAACCTTGGTGACTATGATTGTGGATGTCATTATAGTTGTCCATTCTATATGTTTATTTTCTATCGCCTTCTGTGAACCTTCATTTTTCGTTGACTTATAGCCATATTTAGGAAATCGCTCATATTTGAGTTTTTATGGGCCATCGATCAAGTTTGGTGACTTCAATTGTGGATTACACTGTAGTTGTCTATTCTATATGCATATTTTCTATTGCCTTTCCCAAACCTTCATTTTTCATTTAGTTATAGCCGCATTTAGGAAACTGCTTGTGTTTGAGTTTTCGTGGGCCATCAATCAACTTTGGTCACTATGGTTGTGCATTGCACTGTAGTTGTCCATTATGTATCCATATTTTCTATCGCCTTTCGTTAAGCTTCATTTTTTGTTGAGTTATAGCCGCATTTAGGAAACCACTTGTGTTTGAGTTTTCGTGTGCCATCAATCAACTATCGTGACTACGATTGTGGATTGCACTATATTTGTGCATTATGAACACTAACTTTCTATGTCCTTCAATAACCTTTATTTTTTGTTGAGTTATAGCTGCATTTAGTCACATTGAGGAAACCGCTCATGTTTGAGTTTTTGTGGGCTATTGATCAATTTTGGTGACTACGCTTGTGGATTGCACTGTAGTTGTGCATTCTACTAGCATATTTTCTATCGCCTTTTTGTGAACCTTGTTTTTTTGTTGAGTTATAGCAGCATTTAGGAAACCACTCATGTTTGAGTTTTTTTGGGCCATCAATCAATTTTGGTGACCAAGATTGTGGATTGTACTATAATTGTGCATTCTTTACGCATATTTTTAATTGCCTTTCACAAACCTTCATTTTTTGTTAAGTTATATATACGTACATTTAGGAAAAGCGGCTTCGTGTTGAGTTTTTAAGTAGACCCATCGGTGTAGCTTTGGTATTCACGATTGTGGATTACTGTTGTAGTTGTGCATTCAATCTGGCGTATTTTCTATAACTTCAGCGAACCTTCATTTTGTTTAGTTATAGCCCTCTTGAGAGTAGCTTTCGTGTTTGAGTTTTTGTGGAGCCATCGATCAACTTTTCGGTATTTCTGATTGTGGATTACACTATAGTTGTCCATTTTGTACATGTATTTCCTATCATCTTTCACGAACCTTCATTTTTTGTTGAGTTATAGCCGCATTTAGGAAACTGTTCGTGTTTGAGTTTTTGTGGCCCATTGATCAACTTAAGTGCCTACGCTTGTGGATTACACTGTAGTTGTGCATTCTATGTACGTATATTCTATTGCCTTTCGTGAACCTTCATTTTTTGTTGAGTTATAGCCACATTTAAGAAACAACTCATGTTTAAGTTTTATTGGGCCATTAATCAACTTTGGTTACTAGGATTGTGGATTGTACGATAGTTGTGCATTCTGTACGCATATTTTTATTTGCCTTTAACAAACCTTCATTTTTTGTTGAGTTATAAGCACATTTAGGAAAACACTCGTGTTTGAGTTTTCGTGGGCCATCATCATCTTTGATGACTACGTTTGTGGATTGCACATACTTGTGCATTATGAACTCTAATTTTCTATCTCATTTCGCAAACCTTCATTTTTTGTTGAGCAACTATAACTCAACAAAAAATGAAATTTCGTGAAAGGCGATTAAAAATATCTTTACAAAATGCACAACTACAGTACAATCCACAATCGTAGTCACCAAAGTTGATCGATGACCAACAAAAACTCAAATATGATTGGTTTCCTAAATGCAGGTATAACTCAACAAAAAATTAAGGTTCGCAAAAGGCGATAGAGATTACGCGTATAAATGCACAACTGTAGTGTAATCCACAAGCGTACTCACCAAAGTTGATTACACTATAGTTGAGCATTCTATAAGTGTATTTTCTATTGCCTTTCGCGAGCCTTTATTGTTTATTGAGTTATAGCAGTATTTAGGAAGTGGCTCATGTTTAAGTTTTTGTGGGCCATTGATCAACTTTGGTGACTACAATTGTGGATTAAACTGTAGTTGTCCATTAGGTACGTGTCTTTCATATCACCTTTCGCGAACCTTCATTTTTTGTTGAGTTATAGCTGCATTTAGGAAACCGCTCGAGTTTTAGCTTTCGTGGGCCATCGATCAACTTTGGTTACTACGCTTGTGGATTACACTATAGTTGTGCATTCCATATGCGTATTTTCTATCACCTTTCATGAACCTTCATTTTTTGTTGAGTTATAGCCGCATTTAGGAAACTACTCATGTTTGAGTTTTT
>VDFB02000006.1:871188-898543 GCA_007258455.2 Sequoia sempervirens
AAGAAAAAATAAAGTTTCGCAAAAGGCGATAGAAAATACACGTAGAGAATGGAAAACTATAGTGCAATCGACCATCATAGTCACCCAAGTTGATCGATGGACCATGAAAACTCAAACACGAGTGGTTTCCTAAGTGTGGCTAACTCAATGAAAAATGAAGGTTTCTGAAAAGTGATAGAAAATACATGTATGAAATGCACAACTACAGTGTAGTCCACAATCGTAGTCACCAAAATTGATCAATGGCCCATGAAAACTCAAAATCGCCCATTTTCTTAAATGCTGGTATAACTTAACAAAAAAAGAAGGTTCGTGAAAGGTGATTAAAAATATGCATACAAAATGCACAACTATAGTACAATCCACAATTGTCATCACCAAAGTTGATCGATGGCCCAAAAAAACTCAAACATGAGCGGTTTCCTAAATGTGGTTAATAACTCAAAAAAAATTGAAGGTTTGTGAAAGGAGATAGAAAATACGCTAATAGAATGCACAAATACATTGTAAACCACAAGCATAGTCACCAAACTTGATCGATGGCCCACGAAAACTCAAACTCACGCGGTTTCCTAGTTTAAACGCAAATTATATCTCAATCAGGGTCGAAGCCGATGAAGTGTGATGGGGAAATACTTGTACATAACGCGAGCTGGAACTGCGAATAAGATTCCATTAATAGTCACCAGTTGAACGATAATCGATGAAAATCTTCAAACACGAGCGATTCTTAGTGTATCCGTCAAAATGAATACGCGAAAGGCGCATATAAGCATTATCGTGACAATGAACAACTACAGTTTAATCCACAATCATAGTCACCAAAGTTGATCGATGGCCCACAAAAACTCAAACATGAGCCCTTTCCTAAATACCGCTGTAACTAAAGAAAAAATAAAGGTTCGCGAAAGGTGATAGAAAATAAGCATATAGAATTCTCAACTACAGTGTAATCCACAAGCGTAGTCACCAAAGTTGATCAATGAACTTTCTCTTTTTGTTGAGTTATAGCCACATTTAGGAAACCGCTCGAGTTTGAGTTTTCGTGAGCCATCGATAAACTTTTGTGACTACACTTGTGGATTACACTGTAGTTTTGTATTCTATACGCATATTTTCTATCGCCTTTCGTGAAACTTCATTTTTTCTTGAGTTATAGCCGCATTTAGGAAACCACTCGTGTTTGAGTTTTCGTGGGCCATCAATCAACTTTGGTGACTATGATTGTCAATTAGATTGTAGTTGTTCATTGTATACACGTATTTTCTATCGCCTTTCGCGACCCTTCATTTTTTGTTGAGTTATAGCCAAACTTAAGAAACTGCTCGTGTTTGAGTTTTCGTGGGCCATCGATCAACTTTGCTGACTACGATTATGGATTGCACTGTAGTTGTTTATTATGTACGCGTATTTTTTATCACCTGTCACGAACCTTCATTTTTTTGTTAGTTATAGCCGCATTTAGGAAATTGCTCGTGTTCTAAAGAGACACGTATCGTCTGTTTTTTGAGAAAGTAAGTTCTTCTTAATAAAGATTTTTTTGAAAAGTAGAAGCAGTAGAGGTAACAAAGGAAATTTTTTTGAATATTTTTATAGAAAATGGGATAGATGGGTTATGTAGAGAATGCCATTCTGAGTAGACTCAGATTGTCCTTTTTTTGAAAAACTAATATTTCACCAACATGCAATAATGCCTCAAAAATATACGTTATGATTTTTTTTTTTTTTTGTGAAAATAGAAAATATAGGTTTTATAGGTACTCATGTGCTCAAGAGACCCAAATCTTCTGGTTTTTGAAAAAATAAGTTATTTTTGAAAAAGATAGTGTTTTGGAAAGTAGATGAAGTGGAGGTAGCAGAGGCAATTTTTTTGAATCTTTTAATGGAAAATCTAAGAAATGGGTTTTGCAGAGAATGTCTTTATCAGTAAACCGAGATCTTCCTCTTTTCAAAAAACTAATTTGCTAACAACATGCAGGAACCCCTCAAAAATAGAATCTATGAAACAATTTTTTTTGGGAAAATCAAAATATGGTTTATATAGGTGCTTGTGTGCTAAAGGGACCTAGATTGTCCGTTTTTTGAAAAATTAAGTTACTCTTGAAAAAGATGGATTTTTTTAAAAGTACAAGTAGTAGAAGTAACAAATGTAAATTATTTGAATATTTTTTATTAAAAATCTAAGAAATGAATTTTGTAGAGAATGTCATTTTGAGAAGACCCAGATCGTCATTTTTTCAAAAAACTGATTTTTCACCAACATGTAAGAATGCCTCAAAAATAGAATTTATGAAACTATTTTTTTTGGAAAATCAAAAATATGGGTTTTATAGGTGTTCGTGTGCTAAATATGATTATGGATTACATTGTAGTTTCGCATTCTATACGTGTATTTTCTATTGCTTTTCGTGAAACTTCATTTTTCGTTGAGTTATAGCCGCAATTAGCATACCACTTGTGTTTGATTTTTTGTGGGCCATCAATCAACTTTGCTAACTATGATTGTGGATTACACTATACTTTTGCATTCTATAAGTGTATTTTCTATCATCTTTCGCGAACCTTCATTTTCGTTGAGTTATAGTTGCACATAGGAAACTGCTCGTGTTTGAGTTTTCATGGGCCATCAATCAACTATGGTGACTACAATTGTGGACTGCACTGTAATTGTCCATTCTCTACATGTATTTTCTATTGCCTTTTGCGAACCTTCATTTTCTGATGAGTTATAGCCGTATTTAGGAAACCGCTCGAGTTCGAGTTTTTGTGGGCCATCAATCAACTTTGGTGACTATGCTTGTGGATGAAACTGTAGTTGTGCATTCTATATGCATATTTTCTATCGCCTTTCATAAACATTCATTTTATGTTGAGTTATTTCCGCATTTAGGGAACTGCTAATGTTTGAGTCTTTGTGGGCCATCGATCAACTTTGGTGACGACAATTGTGGATTGCATTGTAGATGTCCATTTTGTACGTGTATTTTCTATCACCTTTCGTGAACTTTCATTTTTTGTTCAGTTATAACTGCATTGGGAAACCTTTCGTGTTTAAATTTTTGTGGGCCAACAATCAACTTTGGTGACTACGATTGTAGATTACATTGTAGTTGTGCATTCTATACACGTATTTCTTATTGCCTCTCGCGAACCTTCATTTTTTGTTGAGTTATAGCCGCAGTTAGGAAACTGATCGAGTTTGAGTTTTTGTGGGCCATCGATAAAATTTGGTGACTACACTTTTGGATTACATTGTAATTGTGCATTCTATATGCATATTTTCTATTTCCTTTCGCGAACCTTCATTTTTTGTTGAGTTATAGCCGCATTTAGGAAACTATTGATGTTTGAGTTTTTGTGGTCTATCGATCAACTTTGGTCACTAAGATTGTGGATTATACTATAGTTGTGCATTATGTATGCATATTTTTCATCACCTTTCATGAACCTTCACTTTTTGTTGATTTATAGCCGCATTTAGGAAAACCCTCGTGTTTGATTTTTCGTGGGCCATCGATCAACTTTGGTGACTATAATTGGGGATTTGTAGTTGTGCATTATGGATGCTAATTTTCTATCGCCTCTCGTGATCCTTCATTTCTTCTTGAGTTATAGCCGCATTTAGGAAACCCTTCATGTTTGAGTTTTCATGGGCCATCGATCAACTTTGGTAATTACAATTGTGGATTGCACTATAGTTGTTCATTATGAATGCTAATTTTCTATTGCCTCTCGCGAACCTTCATTTTTTCTTGAGTTATAGCCACATTTAGGAAACCCTTCGTTTTTGAGTTTTAGTGGGCCATTGATCAAGTTTGGTGACTACGATTGTGGATTGCATTGTAGTTGTGCATTATGAACGTTAATTTTCTACCACCTTTCCCGAACCTTAATTTTTTGTTGACTTATAGGCGCATTTTAGGAAACCGTTCATGTTTAATTTTTGTGGGCCAACAATCAACTTTGGTGACTATAGTTGTGAATTGTACTATAGTTTTGCATTTTGTACCCATAATTTTAATCGCCTTTCATGATCCTTCATTTATTATTTAGTTATAGCCGCATTAACGAAAACAATCATGTTTGAGGTTTCGTGGGCCATTGATCAACTTTGGTGACTACGATTGTGGATTGCACTATAGTTGTCCATTCTATACATGTATTTTCTATCACCTTTCGGGAACCTTCATTTTTTGTTTCAGAGTTATAGCCACATTTAGGAAACCGCTCGAGTTTGAGTTTTCGTGGGCTATCGATCGAATTTGGTGGCTATGCTTGTGGATTACACTATAGCTGTGCATTCTTTACGTGTATTTTCTTTCGCCTTTCGCGAACCTTCTCTTTTTGTTGAATTATAGCCACATTTAGGAAACCTCTCATGTTTCAGTTGTTGTGTCCATCGATCAACTTTGGTGACTATGATTGTGGCTTACATTGTAGTTGTGCATTCTATAAGCGTATTTTCTATCGCGTTTCACAAACTATAATTTTTTGTTGAGTTATAGCTGCACTTAGGAAACCGCTCGTGTTTGAGTTTTCGTGGGCCATCGATCAAGTTTGGTGACTACGATTGTTGATTGCACTGTAGTTGTACATTTTGTACGTGTAATTTAGATATCACCTTTCATTAACCTTCAATTTTTGTTGAGTTGTAGCCACATTTAGGAAACCGCTTGTGTTTGAGTTTTCAAGGGCCATTGATCAACTTTGGTGACTACGATTGTGCATTGCACTGTAGTTGTGAATTCTATACATGTATTTTCTATCCCCTTTCAAGAACCTTAATTTTCAGTTGAGTTATAGCCGCATTTAGGAAACCGCTCGTGTTTGTGTTTTCATTTTCATCAATCAAATTTGCTGACTATGATTGTGGATTGTACTATAGTTTTCCATTCTATACGCGTATTTACAATCGCCTTTCGTGAACCTTCATTTTTTGCTGAGTTATAGCCGCATTTAGGAAACCACTCAACTTTGTGTTTTCGTGGGCCATCAATCAACTTAGGTGACTACACTTTTGGATTACACTATAGTTGTGAATTGTATACATGTATTTTCTATTGCCTTTCACGAATGTTCATTTTTTGTTTAGTTTATAACTTCATTTATGAAACTGCTCATGTTTGAGATTTTGTGGGGAATTGATCAACTTTGGTGACTACGATTGTGGTTTGCACTGTAGTTGTGCATTCTACACGCATATTTTTAATCAACTTTCATGAAATTTCATTTTTTGTTGAGTTATAGCCGCATTTAGGAAAATATTCGTGTTTGAGTTTTCGTGGGCCATCGATCAACTTTGGTGACTACAATTGTCAATTAGACTATTTTTGTGTATTCTGTAGGCATATTATCTATCACCTTTGACGAACCTTCATTATTCGTTGAGTTATAGTTGTGCTTAGGAAACCACTCGTGTTTGAGTTTTCGTGGACCATCGATCAACTTTGGTGACTATGATTGTAGATTGCACTGTAGTTTTTCATTCTCTACGTGTATTTACTATCGCTTTTCACGAACCTTAATTTTTTTTTGAGATAGCTGTATTTTTAAAACCGCTCACATTTAATTTTTCGTGGGCCATCGACCAACTTTGGTAAGTACGCTTGTGGATTATACTATAGTGGTGAATTTTATACGCATATTTTCTATTGCCTTTCGTGAACCTTATTTTCTATTTTTAGTTTATGTGGGCCATCGATAAGCATTGGTGAGTATGCTTGTGGATTACACTGTAGTTGTGCATTCTATATGTGTATTTTTTGTAGCCTTTCGTGAACCTTCATTTTTTGTTGAGTTACAACGACATTTAGGAAAATGCTCGTGTTTGAGTTTTTATGGGCCATCAATCACCTTTGGTGAATACAATTGTGGATTGTATTATAGAAAATTGTGCATTCTATATGCATATTTGTAATTTCCTTTCATGAATCTTCATTTTATTTTTAGTTATAGCCGCATTTAGGAAACCACTCGAGTTTCAGTTTTCATGGGCCATCAATCAACTTTGGTGACTAAGTTTGTGAATTATACTATAGTTGTGCATTCTATACGCGTATTTTCTATCGCCTTTCGTGAACCATCATTTTTTCTTGCATTCTAGCCGTAATTATGAAACCGCTCAAAAAATGCGGCTATAACTTGACAAAAAATGAGGGTTCACAAAATGTCATAGAAAATATGCATACAAAATGGACAACTATAGAGAGATCCACAATCGTAGACACCAAAGTTGATCGATGGCCAATGAAAACTCAAACTCGAGCGGTTTCCTAAATGTAGCAATAACTCAACAAAAAATGAAGGTTCATCGATCAACTTTGGTGACTACGCTTGTGGATTAGACTTTAGTTGTGCATTCTATACGCGTATTTTTTGTACGTGTCTTTTCTATCGCCTTTCGCGAACCTTCATTTTTTGTTTAGTTATAGCCGCATTTAGGAAACTGCTCGAGTTTGAGTTTTCGCAGGCCATCGGTCAGCTTTGGTGACTACGCTTGTGGATTACACTATACTTGTGCATTCCATACGCATATTTTCTATCACCTTTCACGAACCTTCATTTTTGTTGAGTTATAGCCGAATTTAGGAAACCGCTCATGTTTGTGTTTTTGTCGGCCATTAATCAACTTTTGTGACTACGTTTGTGGATTGTACTATAGTTGTGCTTTATGTACAAATATTTTTAATTTCCTTTCATGAACCTTTTATTTTTTGTTGATCAACTTTGGTGACTATGATTGTGGATTACACTTTATTTGTGCATTCTATACACGTATTTTCTATCGCCTTTTGCGAAACTTCTTTTTTGGTTCAATTATAGCCGTATTTAGGAAACCGCTCATGTATGAGTTTTTGTGGACCATCAATGAACTTTGATGACTACGATTGTGGACTGTACTGTAGTTGTGCATTCTATACGCATATTTTATATCACCATTCACAAACCTTCATGTTTTGTTGAGTGTTAGCCGCATTTAGGAAACCGCTCGTGTTTGAGATTTCTTGGGCCATCGATCAACTCTATTGACTACGATTGTGGATTGTACTATAGTTGTCGATTCTGTACGCATATTATCTTTTGCCTTTTGTGAACCTTCATTTTTTGTTGAGTTATAGCTGCATTTAGGAGACCGCTCATGTTTGAGTTTTCATGGGCCATCGATCAAATTCGGTGACTATGCTTGTGGATTACACTGTAGTTGTGCATTCTATACACATTTTCTATTGGCTTTCGCAAACCTTCATTTTTCATTGAGTTATAGCTGCACTTAGGAAACCGCTCGTGTTTGAGTTTCATTAAATTTTGCCTCTCTACAAAACCCATTTTCATATTTTTCATAAAAAGATTGAAAAAAATTGCCTTTGTTACCTCTACTACTACTTTTCAAAAAAATCTATCTTTTTTTTTAAAAAAATAGTTTCAAAAAATAGATAATCTGGGTCTCTTTAGCACATGAGCACCTATAAAACCCATATTTCGACTTTCCCACAAACAAATTGGTTCGTAGATTCTATTTTTGGGGAGTTCTTACATGTTGGTGAAAAATTAGTTTTTCGAAAAAAGGACGATCTAGGTTTACTAACAACGACATTATTTTAAAAATCTATTTCTCAAAATTTTCATAAAAAGATTCAAAAAATTTGCCTCTGTTACCTACTGCTTCTACTTTGAAAAAAATCTATCTTTTTCAAGAACAAATAATTTCAAAAAACAGACAATCTGGGTCTCTTTAGCACAGAGCACCTATAAAACCCATATATTTTATTTTCCAAAAAAAAATTATTTCGTAAATTCTATTTTTTAGGGGTTCTTGCATGTTGGTGAAAAATTATTTTTTCAAAAAAATGACGATTTAGATATTACTCAAAATGACATTCTCTACAAAATCGATTTCTCAAAATTTTCAATAAAAGATTCAAAAAATTTGCCTATGTTACCTCCACTGCTTCTAGTTTTCAAAAAAGTCTATTTCTTTCAAGAACAACTTATTTTTTAAAAAAATGAATGATTTGAATCTCTTCAGCACACCAACACCTATAAAACCCATATTTTTTATTTTCCCAAAATAAATTATTTCGTAGATTCTATTTTTGAGAGGTTCTTGCATGTTGGTGAAAAATTAGCTTTTCGAAAAAAGGACGATCTGGGTCTACTAAGAATGACATTCTCTACAAAACCCATTTCTCATATTTTTCATAAAAAAATATTCAAAAAAATTGCCTCTGTTACCTCTACTGCTTCTACTTCTCAAAAAATTCTATCTTTTTCAAAAACAACATATTTTTTTAAAAATGGGTGATCTAGGTCTCTCTATCTCTTGAGCACCTATAAAACCCATATTTTCGATCTTCCCAAAAAAAATTGTTTCATAGATTCTATTTTTGAGGGGTTCTTACATGTTGGTGAAAAAATAGTTTTTTGAAAAAAATGATGATCTAAGTCTATTCAAAATTACATTCTCTGCAAAACCCATTTCTCAGATTTTTCATAAAATTACCTCTACTACTTCTAATTTTCAAAAAATCTATCTTTTTCAAGAACAACTTATTTAAAAAAAACCAGACAATTTGGGCGTCTTTAGCTGTCGAGCACCTATATAACCCATATTTTTTTTATTTTTCCAAAAAAAATTGTTTCGTAGATTCTATTTTTGAGGGGTTCTTGCATGGTGAAAAATTAGTTTTTCAAAAATAGGATGATTTGGGTCTACTCAGAATGACATTCTCTACAAATCCCATTTCTTAGATTTTTCATAAAAAGATTCAAAAAAATTGCCTTTGTTTTATTGGCTTTCACGAACCTTGATTTTTGATGAGTTATAGCCGCACTTAAGAAACCACTTTAGTTTTTTTTTTGTAGGCGATCGATCAACTTTGGTTACTACGATTATGGATTGGACTATAGTTGTGCATTCTATACTTGTATTTTCTATAGTCTTTCACAAACCTTCATTTTTTGTTGAGTTATAACGACATTTGGGAAACTACTGATGTTTGAGTTTTTGTGGGCCATCGATCAACTTTGGTTACTACGATTGTCGATTACACTATAGTTGTGCATTTTATATGCGTATTTTCTATCATCTTTCCATGAACCTTCATTTTTCATTGACTTATCATTGCACTTAGGAAACCGCTCGTGTTTTTATTTTTGTGGGCCATCCATCAACTTTGGTGCATATGATTATGGATTGCACTGTAATTGTCTATTCTCTATGTGTTTTTTCTATCGCCTTTCATGAACCTTCATTTTTTTTGAGTTATAGACGCATTTAGGAAACTGCTTGAGTTTGAGTTTTCGTGGGCCATTGATCATCTTTGGTGACTACGCTTGTGGATTAGACTCTAGTTGTGCATTCTATACGTGTATTTTCTATCACGTTTCGCGAACCTTGATTTTTTCTTGAGATATAGCCAAATTTAGGAAACCTCTCGTGTTTGAGATTTCGTGGGCCATTGATCAACTTTAGTGACTACGATTGTGGATTGCATTGTAGTTGTGAATTCTATATATGTATTTTCTGTCCCCTTTCGCGAACCTTCATTTCTTGTTGAGTTTTAGCCTAATTTAGGAAACCTCTCGTGTTTGAGTTTTCATGGGCCATCTATCAAATTTCGTGGGCCATTCTATATGCATATTTTCTATCACCTTTCTCGAACCTTCATTTTTTGATGAGCTATAGCCGCATTTAGGAAAGGCCTTGTGTTTGTGTTTTCGTCAGCCATCGATCAACTTTGGTGATTACGATTGTGCATTGCAATGTAGTTATGAATTCTATACTCATATTTTCTATCCCCTTTCACAAACCTTAATTTTTCATTGATTTATAGCTACATATAGGAAACCGCTTGTGTTTGAGTTTTCATTGACCATCGATCAACTTTGGTGAGTACGATTTTGGATTACACTTTAGTTTTCCATTTTGTACATGTATTTTCTATGACCTTTTGTGAAGCTTCATTTTTTGTTGAGTTATAGCCACATGTAGGAAACTGCTCATGTTTTTGTTTTTCTGGGCCATGATGGATCAACTTTGGTGACTACGATTGTGGATTGCTTTGTAGTTGTGCATTATGAATGCTAATTTTCTATCGCCATTCACGAACTTTCATTTTTGGTTGAGTCATAGCCATATGTAATAAATCGCTTGTGTTTGAGTTTTTGTGGGCCATCAGTCAACTTTGGTGACCATGATTTTGCATTGTACTGTAGTTGTACGTTTTGTATGCGTATTTTCTATCACCTTTCATGAAGCTTCATTCTTTGTTGAGTTATAGCCGTATTGAGGAAACCGCTCCTGTTTGAGTTTTTGTGTGCCATCGATCAAAGTCCCACGAAAACTCAAAAATTAGTGGTTTCCAAAATGTAGGTATAACTGAAGAAAAAGTGAAGGTTTATGAAAGATGTTAGAAAATACACGTATAGAATGCACAACTACATTGTAATCCACAATCCTTGTCACCGAAGTTGATAGATGGCCCACAAAAACTCAAACACTAGCAGTTTCGTAAATACGGCTATAACTCAACAAAAAATAAAGGTTCATGAAAGGTGATAGAAAATTTGTGTTCATAATGCACAATTCCAGTGCATTCCACAATTGTAGTCACCAAAGTTGATCAATGGCCCACGAAAAGTCAAATAGGAGAGGTTTCCTAAATTCAGCTATAACTCAACAAAAAATGAAGGCTCATGAAAGGTGGTAGAAAATACGTATACAAAATGGACAACTACAGTGCAATAGTTTTCCAAAATACGGCTATAACTCAACAATAAATGAAGGTTCACGATAAACAAGAGAAAATACGCGTATAGAATGGACAACTACAATGCAATCCACAATCGTAGTCACCAAAGTTGATCGATGGGCTTGAAAAACTGACATATGAGCAGTTTGCTAAATGCCGCTATAACTCAACAAAAAATGAAGGTTCACGAAAGGCATAGAAAATACGTGTATGGAATGCACAACTAGAATGTAATCCGTAAGCGTAGTCACCAAATTTTATCGATGGCCCACAAAAACTCAAACACAAGCAGTTTTCCTAAATGTGGCTATAGCCGCTTTTAAGAAACCACTCGTAATCTAGAATTGTAGTCCCCAATGTTGATAGATGGCCCATGAAAACTCAAACACGAGCAATTGCATAAATTAACAAAATATTAAGTTTCACAAAAGGAAATAGAAACTACGCGTATGAAATGGATGACTATAGTGTAATGGTGACTAAGATTGTGGATTGCACTGTAGTTTTCTATTATGTACGCGTATTTTGTATTACCTTTCGCGAACCTTCATTTTTCGTGTAGTTATAGCTGCATTTAGAAAACCGCTTGTGTTTGAGATTTATTTGGCAATCGATCAACTTTGGTGACTACGATTCGCCCACAAAAACTCAAACATGAGCGGTTTCAAAAATGTGGCTATAACTCAAAAAAAAATGAATGTTTGTGAAAGGCAATAGAAAATACGCATACAAATTGGACAACAACAATGTAATCCACAATCATAGTTACCAAAGTTGATCGATGGCCTATGAAAACACAAACATGAGCGGTTTCCTAAGTGTAGCGAAAACTCAATGAAAAATTAGAGTTCGTGAAAGGCGATAGAAAATACGCATATAGAATGCACAACTAAAGTGTAATTCACCTGCATAGTCACCAAAGTTGATCCATGGCCCATGAAAACTCGAATACGAGTGGTTTCTTAAAAGCGGCTATAACTCAACAAAAAATAAAGATTTTCGAAAGATGATAGAAAATACGTGTACAAATTGGACAACTAAGTACAATCCACAATTGTAGTCACCAAAGTTGATTGATGGCCCATGAAAACTCAAACACAATGGTTTTCCTAAATGTGGCTATAACTCAAAAAAAAATGAAGGTTCATGAAAGGAAATTAAAAATATGCGTAGAAAATGCACAACTATAGTACAATGCAATCCACAATCGTAGTCACCAAAGGTGATCGTTGGCCTACGAAAACTCAAACATGAGCGGTTCCTAAGTGCAACGTAACTCAATGAAAAATGAAGGTTCATAAAACACAATAGAAAATACATGTATAGAATGCACAACTACAGTGTAATCCACTATCGTAATCACCAAAGTTGATCATTGGCCTAGGAAAACTCAAACACGAGTGTTTTCCTAAATGCGGCTATAATTGAACAAAAAATGAAGTTTCGTGAAAGTTAATTTAAAAATATGCATACATAATGCACAACTACAGAACTATCCACAATCATAGTTACCAATGTTGATTGATTGCCCACAAAAACGTAAACTTGAGCGGTTTCATAAATGCGGCTATAACT
The DNA here is from genome assembly GCA_007258455.2 of Sequoia sempervirens. Taxonomy (NCBI): domain Eukaryota; kingdom Viridiplantae; phylum Streptophyta; class Pinopsida; order Cupressales; family Cupressaceae; genus Sequoia; species Sequoia sempervirens. Next base: position 883,515 of record VDFB02000006.1, read on the forward strand.
CAACAAAAAATAAAGCTTTGCAAAATGCAATAGAAAATACCTGTAGAGAATGGAAAACTATAGTGCAATCCACCATCGTAGTCACCCAAGCTGATCAATGGACCATGAAAACTCAAACACGAGCGGTTTCCTAAGTGCGGCTATAACTCAACGAAAAATGAAGGTTTACGAAAAGCGATAGAAAATACATGTATAGAATGCACAACTACAGTGTGGTCCACAATCGTAGTCCCTAAAGTTGATCAAAGTTGGTCAATGGTCCACAAAAACTGAAACACGACCATTTTCTGAAATGCGGGTATAATTCAACTAAAAATGAAGGTTCACGAAAGGCTATAGAAAATACGTCTATAGAATAGGCAACTACAGTGAAATCCACAATCATACTCACCAGAGTTGATCGATGGCCCATGAAAACTAAAACACGAGCGGTTTTATAAATGCGGCTATAACTCAACAAAAAGAAAAGGTTCGCGAAAGCCGATAGAAAATAAGCGTAAAGAACAGACAACTATTGTTCAATCCACAATTGTAGTCACCAAAGTTGATTGATGGCACATGAAAACTCAAACACGAATGATTTCCTAAATGCGTCCATAACTCAATAGAAAATGAAGGTTCATGAAAAGTGATTAGAGATATGCTGACAGAATGAATAACTATAGTATAATCCACAATCATAGTCATGAAAGTTGATCAATTGCCCACGAAAACTCAAGCACAAGTGGTTTGCTAAATGTGGTAATAACTCAACAAAAAAAGAAGGTTTGTGAAAGCTGATAGAAAATACACGAACATAATGCTTAGATACAGTGTAATCCACAAGCTTAGTCAGCAAAGTTGATCAATGGCTCATGAAAACTCAAACTCAAGCGGTTTCCTAAATACAGCTATAACTCAACAAAAAATGAAGGTTTGCAAAAGCCGATCGAAAATATATGTACAAAATAGACAACTACAATGCAATACACAATCGTAGTCACAAACTTCATTGATGGGCCACGAAAAACTCAAACACAAGCGGTTTCCCAAGTGCGGCTATAACTCAACGAAAATTGAAGGTTCATGAAAGGCAATAGAAAATACATGTATAAAATGCACAACTACAGTGTAACCAGAATCATAGTCACCAAAGTTGATCAATGGCCCACAAAAACTCAAACACAAGCATTTTCCTAAATGCGGCTATAACTCAACAAAAAATGAACGTTCGCGAAAAGGAATAGAAAATTAGCGTTCATAATACACAACTAAAGTCCAATCCACAATCGTAGTCATCAAAGTTGATCGATTGTCCAGGAAAACTCAAACATGAGTAGTTTCCTTAATGCAGCTATAACTCAACAAAAAATGAAGGTTTGTGAAAGGCGATAGAAAATACACAGATTGAATGCACAACTACAGTCTAATTCACAATCGTAGTCACCAATGTTGATTGATGGCCCACAAAAACTCAAACACGAGCGGTTTCCTCAATGCAGCTATAATTCAACAAAAGTTGAAGGGTCGTGAAATGCGATAGAAAATATGCATATAGAATGGACAACTACAATGCAATCCGCAATCATAGTCACCAAAGTTGATTGATGGTCCACGAAAAACTCAAAAACGAGCGTTGTTCTAAATGCGGATATAACTCAAGAACAAATTAAGGTTCATGATAGGCAATTAAAAATGTGTACAGAATGCACAACTACAATACAATGCACGATTGTAGTCAGTAAAGTTAATTGATGCCCACAAAAACTCAAACATGAGTGTTTCCTAAATGTGGCTATAACTGAAGAAAAATTGAAGCTTTGTGAAAGACGATAGAAAATACACGTACATAATGGACAACTACGATACAATTCGCAATCGTAGTCACTAAAGTTGATCGATGGCCCAAAAAAACTCAAACACAAGAAGTTTCTATTTTTTAGGGGTTCTTGCATGTTGGTGAAAAATTAGTTTTTCGAAAAGAGGACTATATGTGTTTACTCAGAACGACAATCTCTACAAAACCCATTTCTCTGATTTTTCATAAAAGGATTCAAAAAACTTGCCTATGTTACCTCCATTGCTTCTACTTTGCAAAAAAATCTATCTTTTTCTAGAATAGCTTATTTTTTGAAAAAATGGACTATCTGGGTGTCTTGAGCACATGAGTACCTATAAAACCCATATTTTCAATTTTCGAAGAAAAATTGTTTCATAGATTCTATTTTTGAGGGGTTCTTGCATGTTGGCGAAAAAATTATTTTTTCAAAAAAAGGACGATCTGGGTCTACTAAGAATGACATTATCTACAAAACTCATTTCTCATATTTTTCATCAAAAGATTCAAAAAATTTGCCTCTGTTACCTCTACTGCTTCTACTTTTCAAAAAAATATTTTTCAAGAACAACTTATTTTTTCAAAAATTGGACAAACTACAGTGCAGTTATAAATCAATGAAAAATGAAGGTTCACGAAAGTCAGTAGAAAATGCCCGTATAGAATGCACAACTACAGTGTAATCTGCAATCGTAGTTACCAAAGTTGATTGATGGCCGACGAAAAATCAAACATGATCGGTTTCCTAAATGTGGCTATAACTCAACAAAAAATTAATGTTCACGAAAGCTGATAGAAAATACACGTATAAAATGCACAACTACAGTGTAATCCACAAGCATAGTCACCAAAGTTGATTGATGGCCCACGAAAAATCAAACATGATCCTAAATGTGGCTATAACTCAACAAAAAATGAATGTTCACGAAAGCTAATAGAAAATACATGTATAAAATGCACAACTACAGTGTAATCCACAAGCATAGTCACCAAAGTTGATTGATGGCCCACAAAAACTCAAACTCGAGCGGTTTTTCTTACGTACAACTATAACTCAACGAAAAGTGAAGCTTCAGAAAAGTTGATAGAAAATATGCATTTAGAATGAACAACCACAACGTAATTCACAATCATAGTCACCAAAGTTGATCAATGGCCGACAAAAACAAAAACACTAGGGATTAACTAAATGTGGCTATAACTCAATGCAAAAATTAAGGTTCACAAAAGGCGATTAAAAATACCTGTATAGAATGCAAAACTACCTTGTAATCCACAATCGTAGTTACTAAAGTGGAACGATGGCCCACGAAAACTCAAACACGAGCATTTTCCTTAATGTAGATATAAATCAACAAAAAATGAAGGTTCGTGAAAAGCAATTAAAAATATGCGTACAAAATGCACAACTAAGTAAATGAAGGTTCACGAAAGGCAATAGAAAATACGTCTATAGAATGGACAAGTTCAATGTAATCCACAAGCGTACAAAAGTTGATAAATGGCCCACGAAAATTGAAACATGGGCGGTTTCCTAAATGCGGGTATAACTCAACAAAAAATGAAGGTTCGCAAAAGGAAGTAGAAAATACGTGTATAAAATGGACAAGTAAATTGCAATCCACAATCGTAGTCACCAAAGTTGATTAATGGCCCAGGAAAACTCAAACATGAGTGGTTTCATAAGTGTAGCTATAACTCAATGAACAATGAAAGTTCGTGAAAGGAGATTAAAAATATGCGTACAAAATGCAAAACTACAGTACAATGCACAATCGTAGTCACGAAAGTTGATTAACGGCCCAAAAAAACTCAAACGTGAGCGGTTTCCTAAATGTGGCTATAACTTAACAAAAAATGCAGATTTTCCAAATGCGATAGAAAATACATGTTTAGAATGCACAACTACAGTGCAATCCACAATCGTATTCACCAAAGTTGGTCGATGGCCGACGAAAACTCAAACACGAGCGTTTTCCTAAATGCGGCTATAACTTAAGAAAAAATGAATGTTCGTGAAATGCGATTAAAAATATACGGAAGGAATGGATAACTATAGTACAATCCACAATCGTAGTCACCAAAGTTCATCAGTGGGCCACAAAAACTCAAACATGAGCGATTTGCTAAATGCAGCTATAATTCAACAAAAAATGAAGGTTCGCGAAAGCCGAAAGAGAAGACGTGTATAGAATGCACAACTACAATGTAATAAACAATTGTAGTCACCAAAGTTGATTGATGGCCCAAGAAAACTCAAACATGAGCGTTTTTGTTAATCCATTTATAAATGAATAGAAAATGAAGGTTCCTGAAAGGCGATTAAAAATATACGTACATAATACACAACTATAGAACAATCCACAATCGTAGTCACCCAAGTTGAGTGATGGCCCACAAAAACTCAAAAATGAGTGCTTTCTTTAATGCGGGTATAAATCAACAAAACATGAAGGTTTATGAAACGCGATTAAAAATATGCATACAAAATGCACAACTATTGAACAATCCATAATCATAGTCACCAAAATTGATCGATGGCCCACAAAATCCCAAACACGAGCGGTTTCCTAAATGCGGCAATAACTCAACAAAAAATAAAGGTTCATGGAAGGCAATAGAAAATATGCGTATAGAATGCACAACTACAGTATAATCCACAATCATAGTCACAAAAGTTGATCGATGGCCTACGAAAAATCAAACATGAGTGGTTTCGTAAGTGTGGAAATAAATCAACGAAAAAATGAAGGTTCACAAAAGGTGATACATAATGCACAACTACAATGCAAACCACAATCGTAGCCACCAAAGTTGATCCATGGCCCACGAAATCTCAAACATAAACATTTTCCTGTATGACACTATAGCTCAACAAAAAATGAAGGTTCATGGAAGACGATTAAAAATATCCATAAAAAATGCACAACTATAGTACAATCCACAATCGTAGTCACCAAAGTTGATCGATACCCCAAAAAGACTCAAATATGAACAGTTTCCTAAATGCGACTATAACTCAAATATGAACGGTTTCCTAAATGCGGCTATAACTCTACTAAACATGAAAGTTCGTGAAAGGTGATTAAAAATAGGCGTACAAAATGCAAAAATTCACTACAATCCACAATCATACTCACCAATGTTGATTGATGGCCCATATAAACTCAAACATGAGTGGTTTCCTAAATGCAGCTATAACTACAGAAAAAATGAAGGTTCACAAAAGGTGATAGAAAATACGCGTATAGAATGCACAACTACAGTCTAATCCACAACTGTAGTAACCAAAGTTGATCGATGGTCCACGAAAAATCAAACTCAAACGGTTTCGTAAATGCAGATATAATTCAACAAAAAATGAAGGTTCGCGAAAGGCGATAGAAACTTATAGAATGGATAACTATTGTGCAATCCATAATCGTAGTCACCAAAGTTGATCGATGGCCCACGAAAAACTCAAACACTAGCGGTTTCCTAAGTACAGTTATATCTCAACGAAAAATGAAGATTCATGAAAGGCGAATACATGTATATACAACTACAGTGTACCCCACAAGCATACCCACCAAAGTTGGTCGATGGTCCACAAAAATTCAAACACAAGTGGTATCCTAAATGCGGCTATAACTCAACAAAAAATGAAGATTCTCGAAAGGTGATAGAAAATTAGTGTTTATAATCCACAACTACAATGCAATCCACAATCGTAGTCACCAAAGTTAATTGATGGCCCACGATAATTCAAACACGAGCGGTTTGCTAAATGCGAGTATAACTCACCAAAAAATGAAGGTTTACGAAAGGCGAGGGAAAATAAGCGTACATAATGGACAACAGTGCAATCCATAATTGTAGTATCCAAAGTTGATTGATGGCCAACAAAAACTCAAATACGAGCATTTTCCTAAATCCGGTTATAACTAAACAAAAAAGTAAGTTTCGTGAAAGGCAATTAAAAATATGTGTACAAAATGCACAACTATAGTACAATTGTAGTGATCAAAGTTGACTAATGGCCCACAAAAACTCAAACATGAGCATTTTCCTAAGCGCGACTATAACTAAACATAAAACGAAGCTTTGTGAAAGGTGATACAAAATACATGTATATAATGCACAACTACATTGTAATTCACAAGCGTAGTCACCAAAGTTGATCGATGGCCCATGAAACTCAAACTTGAGCAATTTTCTAAATGCGGCTATAACTCAAGAAAAAATGAAGATTCACGAAAGGCGATCGAAAATACTTGTATAGAATGCAACGTAATTAAAAAGTTAAAGTTAAGAGTGTTTTCCTAAATGCGGCTTTAACTCACCAAAAAGTTAAAGTTCGTAAAACGTAATTAAAAATATGCGCATAGAATGCACAATACAGTACAATCCAAAATCCTAGTCACCAAAGTTTATTGATGGCCCACAAAATTTCAAACATGAGGGCTTTCCTAAATGCGTTGATAAGTCAACAAAAAACAAAGGTTCGCTAGAAGCGAAAGCAATAGGCATATCCGATGGGAAAGTATAGTGTAATCTACAAGCGTAGTCACCAAAGTTTATCAATGGTCCAAAACAACTCAAACACAAGCGGTTTCGTAAATGCAGCTATAACTCAACCAAAAATGAATGTTCATGAAAGATGATATAAAATTAGCGTTCATAATGCAGAACTACAGTGCAATCCACAATCGTAATGACGAATGTTGATTGATGGCCCACAAAAACTCAAACACTATCGGTTTCCTAAATGCTGCTATAACTCAACAAAAAATAAAGGTTCGTGAAAGGCAATAGAGAATTTGTGTTCATAATGCACAATTACAGTGCAATCCACAATCGTAGTCACCAAAGTTGATCGATGGCCCACAAAAACTTAGACACGAGAGGCTTCCTAAATGCGGCTATAAATCAAAAAAATATGAAGGTTCACGAGAGGTGGTAGAAAATACACGTACAAAATGGACAAATACAGTGGAATCCACAATCATAGTCACCAAATTTGATCATGCCCCATGAAAACTCAAACATGAACATTTTCCTAAATCTGTCTATAACTCAAAAAAAAAGAAGGTTCACGAAACACAATAGAAAATACACGTACAAAATTGACAACCATAGTCCAATCCACAATTGTAGTCACCAGAGTTGATCGATAGCCCATGAAAACTCAAACACGATTGGTTTCTTAAGTGCATCTATATCCCAATGAAAAATGAAGGTTTGCGAAAGGCAATAGAAAATACGCATATAGAATGCACATGTACAGTGTAATCCACAATCGTAGCCTTTAAGTTGATTGATAGCCCATGAAAACTAAAACACGAGCATTTTCCTAAATGCGGCTATAACTCAATAGAAAATTAAGGTTCATGAAAGGAAATTAAAAATATGTGTGCAAAATGCACAACTATAGTATAATCCACAATCATAGTCACCAAATTTTGATCGATGGCCCACAAAAACTCAAACTCGGTTGGTTTCCTAAATGCGGCTATAACTCAACAAAAAATGAAGGTTCACGAAAGGTGATTTACAATAGGTATATAGAATGCACAACTATAGTGTAATCGACAATCGTGGTCACTAAATTTGATAGATAGACTATGAAAACTCAAACTTTTGTTTCCTAAATGTGGCTATCAGTCAACGAAAAAATAAAACATGATCGTTTTCCTAATAGTGGCTATAATTCATCAAAAAATGATGGTTCACGAAAGCCGATAGAAAATACATGTATAGAATGCACAACTACAGTGCAATCTATAATTGTAGTCACCAAAGTTGATTGGAGGCCCACGAAAACTCAAACTTGAGCGGTTTTTATACACGTATGTTCTATCACCTTTTGCGAACCTTCATTTTTTGTTCAGTTATAGCCGCATTCAGAAAACCGCTCGAGGTTGAGTTTTCATTGGCCATTGATCAACTTTGGTGACTATGATTCTGGATTGCACTGTAGTTGTGCATTCTATAGACATATTTATATCGACTTTTGCGAACCTTCATTTTTTGATGAGTTATAGCCGCAATTAGGAAAATGTTCATGTTTCAGTTTTCGTGGGCCATCGATCAACTTTGGTGACTACGATTGTTGATTACATTGTAGTTGTGCATTCTATACACACATTTTCTATTGCCTTTCACAAACCTTCATTTTTCGTTGCGTTATAGTGGCACTTAGGAAACTGCTCGTGTTTGAGTTTTAGCTGCACTTCGAAAACTACTCTTGTTTAAGTTTTCGTGGACCATGGATGAACTTTGGTGACTATGCTTGTGTATTACATTATAGTTGTGCATTCTATACACATATTTTCTATCGCCTTTCACAAACCTTCATTTTTTTTAAATTTATAGCCGTATTTAGGAAACCGTCATAATTGAGTTTTCATACGCCATCAATCAACTTTGGTGACTACGATTGTCCATTGCACTGTAGTTTTCTAATTTGTACGCGTATTTTCTATCACCTTTCATGAACCTTCATTTTTCGTTGAGTTATAGATGCATTTAGGAAACCGCTCATGTTTGAGTTTTCGTGGGCCATCCATCAACTTTGGTGACTACAATTGTGGATTACAACGTAGTTGTCAGATCTATACGCATATTTTCTATCAACTTTCACAAACCTTCAATTTTGCTGACTACGATTGTTGATTACACTGTAGTTATGCATTTGATACACATATTTTCTATCGCCTTTTGCGAGAATTCATTTTTTGTTGATTTATATCTACACTTAGGAAACCACTTGTGTTTGAGTTTTCGTGGGCCATCAATCAACTTTGGTGACTATGATTGTGGATTGGATTGTAGTTGTCCAATCTATATGCGTATTTTCTATTGCCTTTCGTGAACCTTCATTTTTTCGTTGAGTTATAGCTTTTTTTTATGAAACGACTCATGATTGAGTTTTTTTGGGCAATCGATCAACTTTGGCGACTACGATTGCAGATTGTATTGTAGTTGTGAATTATGTACGCATATTTTCAACTTCCATTCATGAACCTTCATTTTTTGTTATGTTATAGCCGCATTTAAGAAACTACTCGTGTTTGAATTTTCTTGGGCCATCGATAAACTTTTTGTGACTACGATTGTGGATTAAACTATAGTTGTGCATTGTATACATGTGTTTTCTATCGGCTTTTGTGAACCTTCAATTTTCATTGAGTTATAGCCGCACTTCAGAAATCGCTTGTGTTTGAGTTTTTTTGGGACATCGACGAACCTTGCGGTTCAAGATTGTAGATTGCAGCGTTTTCATTTTTAAGGTGTATTTTCTATCACCTTTTGTGAATCTTTCATCTTTGTTGACTATAGCCGCATTTAGGAAACCGGCCAAGTGCTTGAGTTTTGGTTGGCTATCTTGGCTAACTTTGGTGGATTGACTGTGATTGCACCATAGTTGCGTATCATTAAAGTTAATTCTCTATTTCACAAAGTTCATTTTGTTGAGTTATAACCATACTAAATTTTAACAGCTCTGGATTTCATGGTTAATGGATCAACCTTCTTGGTGACTACAACATAAAATGCATAACCAAAGTCCAATTCAGCCAACTTAGTCATTTAAAGTGTTGATCAGGGATGGCTCCAATTGAAAACTAAATCGAGCGCTTCGTAAATGGCCATAACCCAAGAAAACGAAGGTTTGTGAGAGGCGATAGAAAATACAAAATATTACTGCATAACCATAGTAGCATTCATTGCCCCATAGTCACCAAAGTGGATCGGTGGCCCACAAAAACTAAAACATGAGCGGTTTCCTAAATGCGATAGTCAACAAAAAATGAAGGTTCGTGAAGGGTGATAGAAAATACGTGTAAAAAATTCACATCTACAGTGCAATCCACAATCGTAGTGACAAACATTTATTGATGGCCATTTAGGAAACAACAAGGTTTGAGTTTTCGTGGGCCATTGATCAACTCTGGTGACTATGATTGTGGATTGCACTGTAGTTATCCATTTTGTACTTGTATTTTCAATCACCTTTCGCGAACCTTTGTTTTATGTTGACTTATAGCCGCATTTAAGAAACTACTTGTGTTTGAGTTTTCGTGGGCCATCGATCAACTTTGGTGACTATGCTTGTGGATTACACTGTAGTTGTCATTCCATATGCGTATTTTCTATTGCCTTTCGCGAACCTTTATTTTTTGTTGAGTTATAGATGCATTTAAGAAACCCCTCGAGTTTGAGTTTTCGTGGACGATCGTTGAACTTTGGGGACTACGATTGTGGATTGCATTGTAGTTGTCCATTCTATACGCTTATTTTCTATCGGCTTTCGTGAACCATTAGTTTTTTATGAGTTATAGCTGCAATTAGGAATACGCTCATGTTTCATTTTTTGTTGAGTGATAGCCACATTTATGAAACGCTCGTGTTTAAGTTTTCGTGGTCAATCTATCAAATTTGGTGACCATGATTGTGGATTGAACTACAGTTGTCCATTTTGTACATGTACTTTCTAATGCCTTTCATGTACCTTCATCATTTGTTGAGTTATAGCCATATTTTGGAAACCCCTCATGTTTGAGTTTTCATGGGCCATTGATCAACTTTGGTGACTACGATTGTGGCTATAATTGTGCATTATGAACATAAATTTTCTATCGCCTTTCACGAACCTTTATTTTTTGTTGAGGTATAGCCGCATTTAGGAAACCGCTAGTGTTTGAGTTTTATGGTTCATTGATCAACTTTGGTGACCAAGTTTGTGGATTACATTGTAGTTGTGCATTCTATACGTGTATTTTCTGTCACCTTTCACGAACGTTCATTTTTTGTTCAGTTATATCCACATTTAGGAAATGGCTCATGTTTGAGTTTTCATGGGCCAATGATCAACTTTGGTGACTACGATTGTGGATTGCACTGTGGTTGTCCATTCTTTATGCATATTTTCTATTGCCTCTCGTGAATATTTATTTTTTGTTTAGTAATAGCCACATTTAGGAAACCCCTCGTGCTTGTGGATTACACTGTAGTTGTGCATTCTATATGCGTATTTTCTATTGCTTCCAACGATCTCCATTTTTTGTTGAGTTATCGCCGCATTTAGGAAAGCGCTAACTTTTGAGATTTTGTGCACCATCAATCAACTTTGGTGACTACGATTGTGGATTGTACTATATTGTGCATTTTGTGCTCATATTTTTAATGATGTTTTATGAACCTTAACTTTTTGGCGAGTTAAAGCAGCATTTAGGAAAACAGCCGTGTTTGAGTTTTGAAAGGCGATAGAAAATACACATACAAAATGGAAAACTATAGTGTAATCCACAATCGTAGTCACCAAAGTTGATCGATGGCCCACGAAAACCCAAAGACAAGCGGTTTCCTAAATGTGGGTATACCTGAACAAAAACTGAAGGTTCACGAAAGGTGATAGAAAATTCACGTAGATAATGCACATCTACACTGTACTCCACAATCGTAGTCACCAAAGTTGATCGATGGCCCACAATAATTCAATTACAAGCTTTTTCATAAATATGCCTATAACTCAACAAAAAATGAAGGTTTGTGAAAGGCAATTAAAAATATGCATACATAGTGCAAAGCTATAGTACAGTCCACAATCTTAGTTACCAAAGTTGATTGATGGCCCAAAAAAACTCAAACATGAGTGGCTTCCTAAATGTAGTTATAACTCAACAAAAAATGAAGGTTCGCGAAAGGTGACAAAAAATAAGCGTATAGAATTCACAACTATAGTATAATCCACAAATGTAGTCACCAATGTTGATCGATGGCCCACAAAATCTCAAACACGACCGACTTCCTAAATGCAGCTATAACTCAACAGAAAATGAAGGGTCATGAAAGGCGATAGAAAATTAGCATACATAATAAACAACTACAATGCAATCCAAAATTGTGGTCACCAAAGTTGATAGATGGACCTAGATAACTCAAACACGAGTGTTTCATAAATGTGGCTATCACTAAACCAAAAATGAAACACGAGCGTATTCCTAATTGTGGTTATAACTCATCAAAAATTGATGGTTCACTAAAGCTGATAGAAAATACACGTATAGAATGCACAACTACAGTGCAATCCACAATCGTAGTCCCCGAAGTTGATCGATGGTCCACAAAAACTCAAACTTGAGGGGTTTCTTAAATGCAGCTATAACTCAGCAAAAAACAAAGGTTCACGGAAGGCAATAGAAAATACGTGTATGGAGTACACAACTACAGTGTAATCCACAAGCGTAGTCACAAAAGTTGATTGATGGCCCAAAAAAACTCAAACACAATGGACAAGTACAATGCAATCCACAATCGTAGTCACTAAAGTTCATCGATGGCCCACAAAAACTCAAACACAATGGAAAAGTACAATGCAATCCACAATCGTAGTCACTAAAGTTGATCAATGGCCCCCAAATACTCAAACACAAGTGATTTCCTAAGTGAGACTATAACTCAACAAAAAATGAAGGTTTGCGAAAGGTGATAGAAAATGTGCTTATAGAATGCACAACTATAGTGCAATCCACAATCATAGTCACCAAAGTTGAGCTATGGCCCACGAAAACTCAAACACAAGCATTTTCCTATATGCGGCTATAACTCAACAAAAAATAAAGGTTCATGAAAGGTGATTCAAAATATGCGTACAAAATTCACAACTACAGTACAATTGACAATCGTAGTCACCAAAGTTGATTAATGCCCCAAAAAGACTCAAACTTGACTGGTTTCGTAAATGCGGCTATAACTCAAAAATCAATGAAGGTTAGGGGCAAAAAAGAAATACAAAATACATAATCTATAGTGTAACTACAAATCCATGGCTATTAACCAAAGTTGATCTATGGCGATGAAAACTCAAACATGAGCTAAGCTTCCTAAATGGGGCTATAATCCGTTAAAAATAAGGTTCGGAAGGCAAGAAAAAATACGCGAACACAATGGATAACTATTAAAGGTAATCCATAATCAGATACCACCTTACCGGACCATGTTCAACGAAATCAAACAAGAACAGCCTCTAACAATGTATTAAGGCAACTCAACGAAAACGAAGGTCTCAAGGAAAGCGGCTTATAGAAAACACTCATAGATTGAAATTAACTATAGGAATCCCACAAATCATAGTCACCAAAGTTGATCGGACGGCTCACAAAACTTAAATATGAGCGATTTCCCTAAATATAGAAAGTGCTTCCTACAAAACGGATAACCATAATATAATCCACAATCAGGAGGTCACCAAAGTTGATCATCGGCTGTACTGAAAAACTCCAAACACAAAGCGTTTTGCCAAGCATGTCATAACTCAACGGGGTACGAAGGTTCACGGTGCCAATAGAACATACGCCATCAATGCGCAACTGCGTAATCCACAATCGTAGTCACCAAAGTTAGATCGATGGTCTGCGAAAAATTCAAACATCATCGTGTTTTCCAAATGTAGCTATAACTCGACAAAAATCATCAAGGTCTGGCGAAGTGCGAGATTAAAAATATACGTAAAGAATATAAAACAATAGTACAATCCACGATCGTAGTCACCAAAGTTGATTGATGGGCCACAAAAACTCAAAACGAGTGGTTTCCTAAATGCAGCTATAAGTCAACAAAAAGTGAAGGTTCACAGAAGGCGAGCGGAAAGCAAAAATAGCGTGATAAATCGATAATTACAAAGCAGTAATCAACAATCGTATTCACCTGCCTTGACCCAACGTCGCGAAATCCCAAACATTTGTGGTTTACTTGTTCATGAAAGGTGATAGAAAATACACGTATACCATAATTTATAGTGTAATCCATAATCGCAGCTTACTTCAAATTTGATTGATAATAATAAACTCAAACACGGGTGGTTTCAATACAGTTTATAACTAAAATGATTTTTTTTCAAAAGTTAATAAAAATATGCATACATAAATGAAAAACTGTGAGAAAACTAATCAGAAATACCAATTTGATTGATGGCCCACAAAACTCATACACGAGCCATTTCCTTTGGCAAAAAAAATGGTAACTCAACAAAAAATGAAGGTTCTTGAAAGGCGATAGAAAATACACGTATAGAAAGGTTGTTTAAATTTATGCTAACAAAATGAAAAACTATAGTACAATCCACAATCGTAGTCACCAAGGTTGATTGATGGCCCATAAAAAGTCAAACAAGAGCGGTTTCCTAAATGAGGCTATATATCAACAAAAGATGAAGGTTTGCAAAAGGCGATTGAAAATACGTGTATACAACAAACAACTAGAGTGTAATCAACAATCCTAGTTACCAAAGTTGATCAATGGCCTATGAAAATCTCAAATACGAGCGGTTTCAAAAACAAAAAAGAAAGTTCACAAAAGTCGACAGGAAATATGAATATAGAATGAACAACTATAGTGTAATCCATAATTGTAGTCACTAAACTTGACTAATGGCCAATGAAAAGTCAAACACGAGTGTTTTCCTAAGTGTAGCTATAACTCAACAAAAAATGAAGGTTCACAAAAGGAGATAGAAAATACCCGTATAGAATGCCCATGAAAAAAACATGAGCGCTTTCCTAAATTCGCTTATAACTCAAAAAAAATTGAAGATTTCCAAAAGGCGATAGAAAATACGCATATAGAATGCACAACTATAGTGGAATCAACAAGCGTAGTTACCAAAGTTGATTGATGGCCCACAAATACTCAAACACGAGCGGTTTCCTAAATGCGGCTATAACTCAAAAAAAAAAGGTTCGTGAAAGGCGATAGAAAATGAACGGTCACAATGCACAATTACTGTGCAATCGATAATCGTAGTCACAAAAGTTGATCGATGGCCCACGAAAAATCAAACACGAGCGGTTTCCTAAATGCGGCTATAACTCAACAAAAAATGAAGATTTATAAAAGTCGATAGAAAATACACTTATATAATGCGCAACTACAGTGTAATCTCCACAAGCGTAGTTACCAAAGTTGATCGATAGCCCAAAACAAGAGTTTAATCCACAAGCGTAGTCATCAAAATTCATGGATAGCCCACAAAAATTGACACTCGAGTGGTTTACTAAATGCGGCTATAACTAGACAAAAAATGAAGGTTCGCGAAAGGCGATAGAAAATACGCATATAGAATGCACAACTACAGTGTAATCCACAAGTGTAGTCACCAAAAAATGAAGGTTCACGAAAGACGATAGAAAATACGAATATAGAATGGACAAATGAAGGGTCATGAAAGGTGATT
>VDFB02000006.1:898643-953016 GCA_007258455.2 Sequoia sempervirens
CACACATGAGAGGTTTCTTAAATGCGGCTATAAATCAACAAAAAATGAAGGTTCACGAAAGGCGATAGAAAATATGAGTACAGAATGGAGAACTACAATGCAATCCACAATTGTAGTCACCAAAGTTGATCGATGGCCCATGAATACTCAAACACGTGCAGTTTCTTAAATGCGGCTATAACTCAATCGAAAATGAATGTTCGCGAAAGGCGGTAGAAAATACGCATACATAATGGACAACTACAGAGCAATCCATAATCATAGTCACCAAAGTTGATCGATGGCCCACAAAATTTCGAGCACGATTGGTTTCCTAAATGTGGCTATAAGTAAAAAAAAACAAAGGTTGGCAAAATATGATAGAAAATATGCGTAGAGAATGCAAAACTACAGTGTAATCCACAAGTGTAGTCACTAAAGTTGATCGATGTCCACACTTAGGAAACCACTCGTGTTTGAGTTTTTATCGGCTTTCATGAACCTTCATTTTTTTTAGTTATAGCCGCATTTAGCAAACCGCTCGAGTTTGAGTTTTCATGGGCCATCAATCAACTTTAGTGACTATGCTTCTAGATTACATTGTAGTTGTGCATTCCATACATGTATTTTCTATCGCGTTTCATGAACCTCCATTTTTTGTTGAGTTATAGCGGTATTTGGGAAACCACTCATGTTTTAGTTTTTGATCGATCGCCTTTCACGAAGCTTCATTTTTTGTTCAGTTATAGCTGCATTTAGGAAAACACTCGTATTTGAGTTTTCGTGGGTCATCGATCAACTTTTGTGAGAACAATAGTTTTTGGTGTTGTAGTTGTGCAATCTATACGGATATTTTTAATCGCTTTTCATGAACCTTAATTTTTTGTTGAGTTATTGCCGCATTTAGGAAACTGTTCGTGTTTTTGTTTTGGTTGGTCGTCAATCAACTTTGGTGACTATGATTGTGCATTGCACTGTTGTTGTTAATTCTATAGCCATACTATTTTTTCAAAAATCGGACGTTTTGGGTCCTTTGAGCACACAAGTACCTATAAAACACATATTTTTTGCCAAAAAAAATTGATTCATCGATTCTATATTTGAGGGGTTCTTGCATGTTGGTGAAATATTAGTTTTTTGAAAAAAGGACAATCTGGGTCTACTCAAAATGACATTCTCTAAAAAACCCAATTATCCCATTTTTCATAACAGGATTCAAAAAATTTGCCTCTGTTACCTGTACTGGTTCTACTTTTCAAAAAAATCTTTTTCAAAAAGAACTTAGTTTCTAAAAAAATGGACGATCTGTGTCTCTTTAGGACACGAGCCGTTTCCTATATGCGGCTATAACTCAACAAAAACTGAAGGTTCATGAAAGGAAATAGAAAATACGCGTACAAAATGCACAACTACATTGCAATCGACAATCATAGTCACCAAAGTTCATCGATGGCCCACAAAAACTCAAACATGAGTGGTTTCCTAAGTGTGGCTAATACTTAAAAAAAAAAGAAGGTTCGCTAAAGCGAATAGAAAATATGTGTACAAAATGGAGAACTACAATGCAATCCACAATTGTAGTCACCATAGTTGATCGATGGCCCACGAAAACTCAAAAACAAACAGTTTCCAAAATGCGGATATAGCTCAAGGAAAAATGAATGTTCATCAAAGGTGAAAGAATATGCGCATACATAATGGACAACGATACTGCAATCCATAATCGTAGTCACCAATGTTGATCGATGGCCCACGAAAACTCAAACACGGGCGGTTTCCTAAATGCGGATATATCTCAACAAATAATGAACACTTGTGAAAGGCGATTAAAAAAATGCATACAAAATGAACAACTACAGTATAATACACAATCATTGTCACTAAAGTTGATTGATGGCCCACAAAATCTCAAACATGAGTGGTTTCCTAAATGCTGGTATAACTCAATAAAAAATGAAGTTTTCTGAAAGGCGATAGAAAATACGTGTATAGAATGCACAACTACAGTGTAATCCACAATCATAGTCACCAAAGTTGATTGATGGCCCACAAAAACTCAAACACGAGCAGTTTCCAAAGAGCAACTATAACTCAAAAAAATGAAGGTTCGCAAAAGGCGATAGAAAATACATGTATAGAATGCACATACATTTTCAACAATTGTAGTCACCAAAGTTGATCATTGGCCCATGAAAACACAAACATGAGCGGTTTCCTAAATACAACTATAACTCAACAAAAAATGAAGGTTCACAAAATGGGATAGGAAATACGCGTATAGAATTTACAATTATAGTCCAATCCACAATCGTAGTCACCAAAGTTGATTGATGGCCCACGAAAACTCAAACATGAGTTGTTTCCTAAATAAGGCTATAACTCAACAAAAAATGAAGGTTCGCAAAAGGGAATAGGAAATAAGCGTATAGAATTTACAACTACAGTGCAATCCACAATCGTAGTCACCAAAGTTGATTGATGGCCCACGAAAACTCACACACGAGTGGTTTCCTAAATGCGGCTATAACTCAACAAATAATTGAAGGTTCGCGAGAGGAAATTAAACATATGTGTACAAAATCCACAACTACAATATAGTCCACAAGCATAGTTACCATAGCTAATTGATGGCCCACAATAACTCAAACACGAGTGGTTTCCTAAATACAACTATAATTCAACAAAAAATGAAGGTTCTCAAAAGGCAATAGAAAATACACGTAAAGAATGGACAACTATAGTGCAATCCACAATCGTAGCCACCAAAGTTGATCGATGGCCCACGACGACTCAAATAGGAGTAGTTTCCTAAGTGTAGAGATAACTCAACGAAAAATGAAGGTTCACGAAAGGCGATAGAAAATACGCATATAGAATGCACAAATTTAGTGTAATTGACAATAGCAGTCACCAAAGTGGATCAATGGCCCATGAAAACTCTCAAACATGAGTGGTTTCCTAAGTGCGGTTATAACTCAAAGAAAACTGAAGGTTCGTGAAAGTTGATAAAAATATGCGTATAGAGTGCACAACTACAGTGTAATCCACAATCATAGCCACCAAAGTTGATTGATGACCCACAAAAACTCAAACACGAGAGTTTTCCTAAATGCGGCTAAAAACTCAACAAAAAATGAAGGTTCATTAAAGGCGATTAAACATATGCATACTAAATGCACAACTACAGTACAATCCACAACCGTAGTCACCAAAGCTAATCGATGGCTCACAAAAATTCAAACACAAGCGGTTTCTAAAATGTAGCTATAACTCAACAAAAAATGAAGGTTCGCGAAAGGAAATAGAAAATAAACGTACATAATGGACAACTATAGTGTAATCCACAATCATAGTCACCAAAGTTGATCAATGGCCGATGAAAAATCAAACTCGAGCAGTTTCCCAAGTGCAGATATAACTCAATGAAAAATGAAGGTTCGCGAAAGGCGATAGAAAATACGTGCATAAAATTTACAACTACAGTGCAATCCACAATTGTAGTCACCAAAGTTGATTGATGGCACATAAAAACTGAAACACAAGTGATTTCCTAAGTGCATCTCTAACTCAACAAAAATGGAGGTTCACGAAAGGCGATACAAGATAAGTGTTTTCCTAAATGTGGCATAGGTCAATAAAAAATATAGGTTTAGGAATAGTGATTAAAAATATGCATACATAATGCACAACTATAGTACAATCCACAATCGTAGTCACCAAAGTTGGTCGATGGCCCACAAAAACTCAAACACGAGTGATTTATGAAGTGCGGCTATAACTCAATGAAAATTGAAGGTTCGCAAAAGTCACTAGAAAATTCATGTATGCAATGCACAACTACAGTGTAATCCACAATCGTAGTCACCAATGTTTATTGATCACCCAAGAAAACTCAAACACGAGCGGTTTCCTAAAAGCAGCTATAACTCAACGAAAAATGAAGGTTAATGAAATGTGATAGAAAATACACCTATATATTGGACAACTATAATGCAATCCACAATTATAGTCACCAAAGTTGATCGATGGCCCACAAAAACTCAAACACGAGCGGTTTCCTAAGTGCAGATATAAATCAACAAAAAATGAAGGTTCGCAAAAGGTGATAGAAAATATGCGTATCGAATGCATAACTAAAGTATAATCCACAATTGTAGTCACCAAAGTTGATCGATGGTCCATGAAAAGTCAGATAGGATGATTTTCTGAAATGCGGCTATAACTCAAAAAAAAATTAAAGGTTCGTGTATGGCAATTAAAAATATGCACACAAAATTTACAACTAAGTTACAATTCACAATCATAGTCAGCAAAGTTCATCGATGGCCCACATAAAGACAAACATGAGCGGTTTCCTAAATAAGGCTATAACTCAACGAAAAATGAAGGTTCGTGAAAGGTGACATAAAATACGCGTACAGATTAGACAACTACAGTGTAATCGACAATTGTAGTCACCAAAGTTGATGAATGTCCACGAAAAATTCAAACATGTGCGTTTTCCTAAATGCAACTATAACTCAACGATAAATGAAGGTTCGTGAAAGGTGATAGAAAATATGTGTACAAATCAGACAACTACATTGCAATCCATAAGCGTAGTCACCAAAGTTGATCGATGGTCCATGAAAACTTAAACAAGAGCAATTTCTGAAGTGCGGCTATAGCTCAATGAAAAATGAAGGTTCACAAAAGGCAATTGAAAATATGTGTATAGAATGCACAGCTATAGTGTAATCCACAATCGTAGTCACAAAAGTTCATTGATGGCCGACGAAAACTTAAACACGAGCATTTTCCTAAATGCGGCTATAACTCAACATAAAATGGAGTTTCGTGAAAGGTGATTAAAAATATACGTACAAAATGCACAATTGAGTTACAATCCACAATCGTAGTAAGCAAAGTTGATCTATGGCACACAAAAATTCAAACATGAGGGTTTTCCTAAATGCAGCTATAACTCAACGAAAAATGAAGGTTCGTGGAAAGGTGACATAAAATACGCCAGTACGCATTTCAGACAACTACATAATCGACAATTGTAGTCACCAAAGTTGATGAATGTCCACCTAAAAATTCAAACATGAGCCGCTTCCTAAATGCAACTATAACTCAACGATAAATGAAGGTTCGTGAAAGGTGATAGAAAATATGTGTACAAATCAGACAACTACATTGCAATCCATAAGCGTAGTCACCAAAGTTGATTGATGGTCCATGAAAACTTAAACAAGAGCAATTTCTGAAGTGTGGCTATAGCTCAATGAAAAATGAAGGTTCACAAAAGGCAATTGAAAATATGTGTATAGAATGCACAACTATAGTGTAATCCACAATCGTAGTCACAAAAGTTCATTGATGGCTGACGAAAACTTAAACACGAGCATTTTCCTAAATGCGGCTATAACTCAACATAAAATGGAGTTTCGTGAAAGGTGATTAAAAATATACGTACAAAATGCACAATTGAGTTACAATCCACAATCGTAGTAAGCAAAGTTGATCTATGGCACACAAAAATTCAAACATGAGGGTTTTCCTAAATGCAGCTATAACTCAACAAAAAAAGACGGTTCTTGAAAGGCGATAGAAAATATGCAATAAGAATTTACAGTTGTAGTGTAATCAACAAGCATAGTCACCAAAGTTGATAAATGGCGCACGAAAACTCAAACTCGAGGGGTTTTCTAAATGTGGCTATAATTGAACAAAAAATGAAGGTTCGCGAAAGGCGATAGAAAATACACATACAAAATGGAAAACTACATTGCAATCCACAATCATAGCCACCAAAGTTGATTGATGGCCCACGAAACTCAAACACGAGCGGTTTCCTAAGTGCAGTTATAACTCAATGAAAAAATGAAGGTTCACAAAGGCGATTGAAAATAAGTGTATAGAATGCAAAACAACAGTGTAATCCACAATCGTAGTTACCAAAGTTTATCGATGGCCCACGAAAACTCAAACACGAGCATTTTCTTAAATGTGTCTTTAACTCAACAAAAAAGGAAGGTTCATGAAAGGCGATTAAAAATATACATTCAAAATGCACAACTAAGTTACAATCCAGAATCATAGTCAACAAAGTTGATCAATCGCCTTAAAAAACTTAAACATGAGTGATTTCCTAGATGCGGCTAAAAATGAAGGTTCGCGAAAGCCAATAGAAAATACCGGTATAGAATGCACAACTACAGTGTAATCCATTGGCGTAGTCACCTAACTTGATACATGGCCCACGAAAAACTCAAACACGATCCTTTTCATTAATGCGATTATAAATCAACAAAAAATGAAGGTTCATGAAAGGCGAATAAAAATATGCGTACATAATGCATAACTACAGAACAATCCACAATCTTAGTCACCAAAGTTGATTGATGGCCCATGAAAACTCAAACATGAGCATTTTCTTTAATGTGGCTATAAACCAACAAAAAATGAAGCTTTCTGAAAGGCACTTAAAAATATGCGTACAAAATGCACCGCTACAAAACAATCCACAATCGTAGTCACCAAAGTTGATTGACGGCCCAGAAAATCTTAAACACGAGCAATTTCCTAAACAAGGGTATAACTAAAAAAAAAATGAAGGTTCATGAAAGGCAATAGCAAATATAGGTATAGAATGGAAAACTACAGTGCAATCCACAATCGTTGTCACCAAAGTTGATCGATGGCCCACGCAAAACTCAAACACGAGTTGTTTCCTATGTGCGGCTATAACTCAACAAAAAATGAAAATTCGTGAAAGGTGATAGAAAACGCACTTATAGAATGCACAACTACAATGCAAACCACAAATGTAGCCACCAATGTTGATCAATGGCCCACAAAAACTCAAACACAAACATTTTCATATATGCAGCTATAACTCAACTAAAAATGAAGGTTCATGAAAGGCGATTAAAAATATGCATACAGAATGCAGAACTACAGTACAATGCACAATCATAGTCACCAAAGTTGATTGATTCCCCAAAAAGACTCAAACATAAGTGGTTTCCAAAATTCAGCTATAGCTATAAAAATTATGAAGGTTCACGAAAGAAAATACAAAATACGTGTATAGAATGCAAAACTACAGTGTAATCCACAAGCATAGTCACCAAAGTTGATCGATGGTCAACGAAAACTCAAACATGAGCGGTTTCCTAAATGGGGCTATAACTCAACAAAAAATGAAATTTCATGAAAGACGATAGAATAATGCGTACAAAATTGAAAACTATAGTACTATCCACAATCGTAGTTACCAAAGTTGATCGATGTTCCACAGAAACTCAAACAAGAGCGGTTTCCTAAATACCGCTATATCTCAACGAAAAATAAAGGTTCATGAAAGGCGATAGAAAATCCTCGTACAGATTCGACAACAACAATCCAATCCACAATTATAGTCACCAAAGTTGATAGATTGGCCATGAAAACTTAAATATGAGCGATTTAATAAATACGGCTATAACTCAACAAAAAATGTAGGTTTGTCAAAAGTGGCTATAACTCAAACTCAAACTCCATAGGTTTCCTAAATGCGGCTATAACTCAACAAAAAATGAAGGTTCGCGAAAGGCGATAAAAAATATATCTATAGAATGGACAACTATAGTGCAATCCACAATCGT
Organism: Sequoia sempervirens; assembly: GCA_007258455.2. Lineage (NCBI taxonomy): Eukaryota > Viridiplantae > Streptophyta > Pinopsida > Cupressales > Cupressaceae > Sequoia > Sequoia sempervirens. Next base: position 906,254 of record VDFB02000006.1, read on the forward strand.
AGTCAACGAAAAATGAAGGTTCATGAAAGGCGATAGAAAATACATGTATAGAATGCACAACTAAAATGTAATCCACAATTGTAGTCACCGAAGTTGATTGATGGCCCATGAAAACTTAAACACGATCGGTTTCTTAAATGTGGCTATAACTTAACAAAAAATGAAGGTTCACAAAAGGCGATAAGAAATACATGAACAAAATGGACAGCTACAGTGTAATCCATAATCGTAGTCACCAAAGTTGATCGATGGCCCATGAAAACTCATACACGAGTGTTTTCCTAAATGCGGCTAAAAGTCAAGTAAAAATGAAGGTTCGTGAAAGGCGATTAAAAATATCTGTACAAAATGGAGAACTCCACTACAATCCACAATCACAGTCACCAATGTTCATTGATGGCCCACGACAAGTCAAACACGAGCAGTTTCCTAAATGCAGCTATAACTCAACAAAAATTAAAGTTGATTGATGGCCCATGATAACTAAAAGTTGAGCAGTTTCCTAAATGCGGCTATAACTCAATAAAAAATGAATGTTCACGAAATGCGAAAGAAAATATGCGTACAAAATGGAAACTACAATGCAATGCACAATCGTAGTCACGAAAGTTGATTAATGGCCCACGAAAACTAAAAAATGAAAGTTCATGAAAGGCGATAGAAAATACACATATAGAATGCACAACTATAGTGTAATCGACAAGGGTAGTCACCAATGTTGATCGATAGCCCACGAAAACTCAAACTCAAGCGGTTTTCTAAATGTAGCTATAACTCAACAAAAACTGAAGGTTCACGAAAGGCGATAAAAAATATATCTATAGAATGGACAACTACAGTGCAATACACAATCATAGTCACCAAATTTGGTTGATGGCCCATAGAAACTCAAACATGAGCGGTTTCCTAAATGAGGCTATAACTCAACAAAAATTGAATAATCACGAAAAGTGATAAAAAATACATGTATAGAATGCACAACTACAGTGTAATCCACAATCGTATTCACCAAAGTTGATCGATAGGCCACAAAAAGTCAAACTTGCGGTTTCCTAAGTGCTTCTATAACTCAACAAAGAATGAAGGTTCACAAAAGACGATATCATAGTCAAAAAAGTTGATCGATGGTGCATCAAAACTCAAACACGAGCGGTTTCCTTAGTGCATCTATAACTCAATGTAAAATGAAGGTTAGCAAAAAGCAATAGAAAATATCTGTATAGAATGCACAAGTACAATTTTATAAACAATTTTAGTGACCAAAGTTGATCGATTGGTCAGAAAAACTCAAACATGAGCATTTTTCTAAACACGCCTATAACTCAACAAAAAATGAAGGTTCATGAAAGGTGATTAAAAATATGTGTATAGAATGCACAACTACAGTACAATCCACAATTGTAGTCACCAAAGTTGATCTATGGCCAACAAAACCTCAAACATGACCAGTTTCCTAAATTGGACTATAACTCAAAAAAAATGAAGGTTCGCAAAAGGCGATAGAAAATAAGCGTATATAATGCACAACTATAGTGTAATCCACAAGTGTAATCACTAAAGTTGATCGTTGCCCATGAAAACTCAAACTCGAGCGATTTCCTAAATGTGGCTATCTCAACAAAAAATGAAGGTTCGCGAAAAGCGATAGAAAATACTTGTACAAAATGGAACACTATAGTGCAATCCACAATCATAGTGACAAAAGTTGATCGATGGCCAAGGAGTACTCAAACACGAGTGGTTTCCTAAGTGCGTCTTTAACTCAATGAAAAATGAAGGTTCATGAAAGGTGAGAAAATACGTGTATAGAATGCACAACTATAGTGTAATCCATAATCGTAGTCACCAAAGTTGATTGATGGGCCAAAAAAACTCAAACATGAGCGGTTTCCTAAATGCGGCTATAACTCAAAAAAAATGAAGGTTCACTAAAGGCGATAGAAAATACACGTACAGATTGGAAAAACACATTTCAATCCACAATCGTAGTTACCAAAAATGATCAATGGCCAACGAAAACTCAAAACACGGACAACTTACTAAATATGGCTATAACTAACCAAAAAATAAAGGTTCGCGAGAGCCGATAGAAAATACGCATAGAATGCACAACTAAAGTGTAATGCACAAGAATAGTCACCAAATTTTATCGATGGCCCCTAAAAGCTCAAAGACCCGTGGTTTCATAAATGTGACTACAACTCAACCAAAAATGAATGTTCATGGAAGGCAATTAAAAATATACTTACAAAATGCAGAACTATAGTACAATCCACAATCATATTAACAAAAGTTGATCGATGGCCCAGAAATCCTATAACATGAGCGGTTTCCATGCAACTATAACTCAAGAAAAAAGAGAGGTTCATGAAAGGTGATTGAAAATACACGTACAAAATGGACAACTATAGTGCAATCGACAATCGTATTCACCAAAATTGTTTAATGTCCCACAAAAACTCAAACATGAGCGGTTTCCTAAGTGTAGCTACAACTCAACGAAAAATTAAGGTTCATGAAAGGTGATAGAAAATACGCGTATAGAATGGACTACAATTCAATCCACAATCGTATTCAAAAAAGTTGATCGATGGCCCACAAAAATTTACACACGAGTGGTCTTAAGTGCGGCTATAACAGAACAAAAAATGAAGGTTGTGGAAAGCTGATAGAAAATACACGTATAGAATGTACAACTACAGTGTAAACCATAATTGTAGTCACCAAAGTTGATCGATCGCCTATGAAAACTCAAACGCAAGCGTTTTCATAAATGCGGGTATAACTCAACAAAAAATGAAGGTTCGTGAAATTTGATTAAAATATATGTACAGAATGCACAACTACAATACAACCCACAATCGCAATCACCAAAATTGATTGATGGCCCACAAAAACTTAGACATGAGTTGTTTCCGAAATGCAGCTATAACTCAACAAAAAATGAAGGTTAGCAAAATGTGGCTATAACTCAAAGAAAAATTAAGGTTTGCAAAAGGCGATAGAAAATACAGGTATAGAATGCACAATTACATTGTAATCCAAAATCCTAGTCACCAAAGTTGATCGATGGCCCAGGAACACTCAAACTCGAGCGGTTTCCTAAATGCTACTATAACTCAACAAGAAATGAAGGTTCACAAAAGGCAATAGAAAATACGCGTACATAATGGACAACTACAATGATTCCCACAATCATAGCCACAAAAGTTGATTGATGGCCCACGAAAACATAAACATGAGCGGTTTCCTTATTGCGGCTATAATTAAATGAAAAATGAATGTTCGCAAAAGGTGATAAAAAATATGCATATAGATTGTATTATCTATAGTGTAATCCATAATCGTAGTTACCAAAATTGATTGATGGCCCATGAAAACTCAAACACGATCGTTTTCCTAGATGCGGCTATAACTCAAGAAAAAATGAAAGTTTGTGAAAGGCGATTAAAAATATGTGTAGAAAATGCACAACTATAGTAAAATCCATAATTGTAGTTACCAAAGTTGATTGATGGCCCACAAAAACTTAAACATGAGCGGTTTCCTAAATGCGGCTATAACTCAAAAAAAAATTAAGGTTCGCAAAAGGTGATAGAAAATACGTGTAGAGAATGCACAACAGATACTTTTAATCAATTTTCAAGAACCATCATTTTTTGTTGAGTTATAGCTGCATTTATTAAAATGCTCATGTTTGAGTTTTCTTCGGCTATTGATCAACTTTGGTGACTACAATTGGGGGTTACACTAGAGTTGTGCATTCTATAAGCGTATTTTTATCACATTTCGTGAACTTTCAATTTTTGTTGAGTTATAGCCGCATGTCTTTTAGTTTTTGTGGGCCATCAATCAACTTTGGTGAGTACGCTTATGGATTACACTATAGTTGTGCATTCTATACGCATATTTTCTATCACCTTTTGGGAACCTTCATTTTTTGTTGAGTTATAGCCGCATTTAGGAAACCACTCATGTTTGAGTTTTTGTGGGCCATCAATCAACTTTGGTGACTACGATTGAGGATTGTACTATAGTTATGCATTATGCACGCATGCTTTTAATCACCTTTCACGCACCTTCATTTTTTGTTAAGTTAGTTGCATTTAGGAAAATGCTTTTTTCAATGTTTGTGGGCCAGTACAATCCATAATTGTAGTCACCAAAGTTGATCGATGGCCCACGAAAACTCAAACACAAGCGTTTTTCTAAATGCGGTTATAACTCAACAAAAAATGAAGGTTCGTGAAAGGCATTTAAAAATATTCGTACAAAATGCACAACTATAGTACAATCCACAATCCTATCACTAGTAGAATTTGGCAAATAAATGACTACGTGGCTAAAAATTTGTCACATGACTAAAACTTTTAGTCCGTGACTAAAAATTTTAGTCACGTGACTAACACTAGTAGTATTTGGAAAATAAATGACTAATTTGGTTATCGGGTAAGATCACAACTAAATGACTAAATAAATGAGTAATATCAGACAAATAAAAATGACTAATATCAGACAAACAAAAATGACAAAATAAATGTGCTCATTATTAAAATATTGGTCATAATTTTTATTTTAATAAACATACTCTAAAACCTTCGTGAAGACCTTATTTTCAATCGTAGCCTGCCATAATTAATAATAAAATATTACAAATAAAATTATTAATAAATATTTTTGGTGGAATAAATATTTTGTTTTGTGGTGTCATCATATGAACACCAAATTTTCTTCTAAATTGACGAAAAACCACCAAATTATAAAAATTAACAAAAACCATAAGAGAACCTAAAAAACTAAAACCCAAAAACCTTGAAAAACAAAAAAATAAGCAAAAGGAAGAGAAAAAACAAAAGATAAGAATAAGCAACCAAATAATCTAAGAGGAAAAATGACCAATTTTTTTTTTATAAGAATAATTTTCATTTTAATAAACATACTCTAAAACCTTGGTGAAAACCTTAATTTCAATGTAGCCCGCCAAAATGGAGCAGTCAGTTGCAACCTTATTTTCAAGGTAGCCCGCCAAAATGGAGAAGTAAAGCGAAGCCTGAATTGCAACCTCTACCCATTTTTTCGCATTGCTCTTGCAAATAAGGTGCTAAATCATTTATCCTTGAAGGATATTTATGTGCATGAAGAAAACTTAGGAGGTCTTCCAAAATATTCTTGGACCACTCATCTATGGTATCTTTTATTTGACTAACCTCAGTTCCAAAATAAGCATTAAGGCATCCAAACCAGTCTTCATCATTTCTCATCATAAATCTAAAACTCAAACCAGGTAAATTGACACTTTTTAGGTCCCCTCTCTTGACAAGCCAACCCTCACTAGTAGTTAATTTGTGCAAATGGGTTTCAACATCTTTGTAACTTGCTAGAGATGTAACTATGGCTTTAAGGAATTTACCAACCTTAACTCTCTCACGTAGATCTGTAAATCCATTAGCTATTATTTGTTTCATCCTACTAACAAGCAGGCTTTCAAAAAGTTCATCCCACAGACTCTTTGAGTGCTTCAAAACAATCTCACACGCATTGGCATGGAAACTCAACATTTGAACCAAAAACCATTTTTAGCCACTCCAAGCTCCCTTCAAATGCATCCATACTTTCCAATGTTTCTTTGATCAATGTCTCATTCTTTGCAAGTTCCTTGCCACTTTTCACAAGATCAAGCAAATACTTTCCCCCAAGCCTATCTGTAGAAGAATATCATCTGCACATGTCTTAAGCCACGCTAAGACTCTGATATAAATTCGCTTGGAGAAATCATCATGGTAGCTTGTAGATTCTCTCTATGAGATTTCCACAACTGCACCTCATTGTCTAGGTTTGGAATCCCACCAAACAACTATGATTCAAGTGGCACTGCCAACACAGTCTTATAAAAAAGGGGAAAATCATTTAGAACCTCCAAGGAGAGTTCCCCAGCCTAACATATTGTTTCCTGTATGACTTTTACCACATTATAGAAAATGGAACTGACTGCCCCCACCTTATTGGTCTATCGGTTGGACGTGTCTTCTGGTTCCAACGATGCGTTGACGGTTCTATTATTTCATCAGTGTGAGGATCTTCTATCGGCTGGATGAGGTCTCCTATTCTCGCGATGGTCCGATGGGGATGTCGTCGGTGGAGTTCCACTGACGACATCCCCATTAGACCATTGCGGGAATAGTAAACCTTGTCCCGTCGATAGAAGATCCTCACATCGATGAAAAATAGAACCATTCCACCGATGACATCCCCATCGGACCATCGCGGGAATAGGAGACCTCGTCCCGCCGATAGAAGATCCTCACGCCGATGAAAAAATAGAATCGTCGATGCATCGCTGGAACCAGAAGACACGTCCAACCGATAGAACCCTTGGTGTGTGAAGTCTTCTAGCCATTTATGTCAAAATGAAGCAAATGGAGAGTTTAGGGGTTTTGTTTCAGATGATATGGGGAATTTTGTTTGGAACCAAATAGAGTTGATGGGTGTTTCAAACTCAATCAAATCTTGTTTAAAAAAACCCAACATGAAGACAAGTGTACTTAGAAGATCGATATTGCTTTTCTAATCATCATGATTTGGTTTTCAACATCTTTGTAACTTTCTAGAGATGTAACTATGGCTTCAAGGAATTTACGAACCTTAACTATAGTTGACCTCCACCCTCATGCTCTTGTTTCAATTTAGTTTCTTCCCAACCCTACAAATCACAAACTAATAAATGGTAAGCCTTGAAATCATGGAACAAAAAACTACAAGAGACGAAGCAAGCATACAATATTAAAATTGTGACTTGTAGCAGTAAAAGAAAAGAAGTAGTAGGCAATTTGATATACAATCAGAAAAGGGAATTTTATGAGGCTACCTTAAGGAATCAAATTAAAAATTAAATAAAATCATGCTTCAAATTCCATTTAAATGTTTAGTTGTACAGTAGATGTCATCCTACTTTGTTTGAGAACTCTTACTGAATTCCCAAAAATAGGAGTTCCCAAATGATGCCAATAGATATTATAAATAGAAAACAAACAACAATATTTTCATATAAAAACAACAAGAGCTAATTCATAGGCCCTATGAAAATCTCTAACTTTTTGGCTCCCCTTCGATTTTTTTTGCATACTTACAGATTACATCTCCCTGATTAATATGGACTGGAAGGGTTGAAAGGGCACATGTTAGTATTTTCCATTTATTGGGAAATAAAGAGTTTGAAGTGACTAAAAGAATCAAATGTATCTCTTTACTCTAGATGCTTTATTCTCATTCGGTTATTAATATATCCAGATATAAACCATGATGACTTAAATCAAAACTAGAAGAAATTTCATGAAAACTGCAAGAAGAGATCAGTGATTAGATGAATCATGGAAATGAAACCAACTCCATAAGCCACAACAAACAAAATATGCAATGCAAATGAGAATACAGGCCTTCAAAGGAGTTGTCATTGATCAAGAATCATCCTCCCTTAGATCTCTTGTGAGAATGCCTGAAATCTCTTCAGTTATCCATAATATCCACATGCTATGAGCTTTGATACAAATATTGTGCATAGTTCTTCTTAGTTTATTCAATTTGGTGCTATTATTTTTATCCTGTGATTCAAGCTTCAAACCAACCCCTCTCATTAGTATTTGTCTTCTAGAACTGTCAAGAAGAGAGCAATCAAAATCAGTACTAGAATATTTGAGAGTTGAAGATCCTTTCCCTCAAACTGAAGCTTTGTTCTCGACAAACTAGAGCTAAGACGAGCCAAGAACTAGTGGAAGGGAAGTTGATTGAAAATGAAGAGCAACTAAAATCCTTCCTAAGTGCCCTTTCCACTATAATTGTCGATTCTAGTGTCTCCTTATTCATTTTTTCTGGCATCTCCTAATTTTTCATTTCTTGATAGAGAGCTTCTGAAAGATGTGCAAGATGTTCTTCAATCTCAACAATCAATTTTGAGATAAAATGGAAGAATTGCTCTTGCAAATAAGGTGCTAAATCATTTATCCTTGAAGGAGATTTATGCGCATGAAGAAAACTTAGGAGGTCTTCCAAAATATTCTTGGACCTCTCATCTATGGTATTTTTTATTTAACTAACCTCAGTTCCAAAATAAGCGTTAAGGCGACCAAACCAGTCTTCATCATTTGTCATCATAAATATAAAACTCAACCTAGGTAAATTGAAACTTTTTAGGTCCCCTCTCCTGACAAGCCAACCCTCACTAGTAATTAATTTGTGCAAATGGGTTTCAACATCCTTGTAACTTGCTAGAGATGTAACTTCAAGGAATTTACCAACCTTAACTCTCTCACACAGATCTACAAATCCATTAGCTATTATTTGTTTCATCCTACTAACAAACAGGCTTTCAAAAAGTTCATCCCACAGACTCTTTGAGTGCTTCAAAACAATCTCACACACGCATTGGCATGGAAACTCAACATTTGAACCAAAAACCATTTCTAACCACTCCAAGCTCCCTTCCAATGCATCCATACTGTCTAATGTTTCTCTAATCAATGTCTCATTCTCTGGAAGTTCCTTGCCACCTTTCACAAGATCAAGCAAATACTTTCCGCCAAACCTATTTGTAGAGAGAATATCATCTACACATGTCTCAAGCCATGCTAAGCAAGACTTTGATATAAATTCGCTCAGGAAAATCATCATGGTAGCTTGCAGCTTCTCTCTATGAGATTTCCACAACTACACCTCATTGTCTGGGTTTGGAATCCCACCAAACAACTATGATCCAGGTGGCACTACCAACATAGTCTTATAAAATAGAGGCAAATCATTTAGAACCTCCAAGAAGAGTTCCCCAGCCTGACATAGCGTTACTTGTATGACTCTTACCACATTACAGAAAATGGAACTGACTGCCCCCACCTTATTTTGCATAAGCTTTATCTAGTACAATGTGCTCCCACCTATTATTTGGTTGGCTAAATCCATTTCCAAAGCATTAGTTCCTTGCCCCCATTGGAATTTTAATTCTTTGCTACCTTGGTTGAGTTCTTGAGTTGCGTTAATGGAAAATTGGTTCATCAAATTTATGTGAAGTCCAAGAACTTTTCCTCTGCCTTCACCTTTCTATTATATTCTTTCATTGACTTGTTATAGGTCGAGGTTATATTTTATCTTGTTTGTTTGATGATTTGATAATGGTCCCATAATCTTGGTAGACCGGCATGGTGGGTTCAATATCCATATATTGATCTACCAAAAAGGTCTCTATTGTTAGCATGGGCATCTCCAACATGGAGCCTGATAGCAATCAAGAGCACCATTCAACCTCACTTAGACAAATTTCACAAAAATAAGGCTTCAATCTCTCAATTCCTTCAATCGTCAAGTATTGTAGACAAGATATATAAAACCATTTTTAGATACCCTTTAATGACTTCTAAAACATATCCCAAATTCACCATAGGTTGTTTTGGAACAACCTACAAATTGCATTTACTTTAAAGTTTCTAAATCCCTTTCAACAAATCTAATTTGTGTATATCCTGCAATTATTGTAGTCCATGAGACCACATTTCTTTGAGGAATTTTGTCGAACACTTCAAGTGCCTTGTCTATGATCCCACATATAGCATACATGTTGGTGCAAGAGCACCTAAGATTCCATTTTCAAATTTGAAGGCCATTGCATCTTAGTAGGCCATTTTAGCATTTGAGGAGGTCATTTTATGTTAATTAGGTCTTGTGAGACCATTCACTATGAATTAGGATGATTTTAGAATCAATTGGGTAAAAGAAACAATGTTGCAAAAAAGTTATAAAATTGCAAACTATCAAAAGTTGTTGTAGGTCATTTTTGTCAAGTTTTGCAGAATTGCTAAATATAGTGGAACATGACAAATTTTGCATGTCTGAGGAAAATAGATGCTCCTCCATCGAACAAAAAATGTGCATTGATAAATTGAATATATACTTGATATACCAATTTAAATAATAAGGAAATATTAAACTGGAGAGAACCAAATAATTGAATATTTTCAACAAATAATTGATACCAATATAAAGCCATGAAATTAGAGATCCTTCATTGATTTCCTCAAAATTATATCTGCAACATAGTCTTTTGAAATGGAAACATTATGGAAGCTTTTTTTTGTCTATCTATCCCTATTCACCTACTATCTTCTCCTATATCCTTCTTTTGGTCCTGGTCTCTTATATACACGAGAGGCAACAAGCTTCAGACCAAAAGACACGACTCTTGATAACAAAACATGATTTTGAACTTAATTTAAGAAACTAACACAATCATAAACATGTGTACCAATCCGTTAATCTCTGAATAAAAGATTGTGGTCATCTAAGACCTGTTCAAAGCTTTTACTGTATGATAGGGTCCACATCATCACCACTGACCGATTTCGATTGTTGCTCAGTTGTGCCCGGATTATCCACTACTCGATTTATAAACAGATTGAAAGCTGAGAGGTGATCAATGTACCCTTGTTCTACATGAGTATTGGCATTGGATATGACCACCTTTATATCATACTCTATGTACATGAATTTCTCAATTTTTTTATGAGTATTCTACAAGACCATATCCTCAGCATTGATCTCTTGCAATGCAATTGTTAGAAACTCTGTAAATTTTGCTTTCCAATCATCCCTTTCTCAAAAATTCCCTATATCATCATGGAGTGCAGGAACCAAATTAAAACAACCGAGGTCTTCTTCGAGTCTTTCTTGGTATTGGTTGTGGGATCTCACCAAGTCATTATATCTTTGCAATGTTTGGTCTTTCAGGATCTGTTTACCCAGAAGTTCCTTCTTTTTATCAATCATTCTTCCTTGTAACCAGACATTCTCCTCTAGTGTTGATTGTATTTTCTTAAATACACCCCAATAATCATCAGCTTGCTTTATTAGCTTATTGAACCTCTCTTTGATTATCTCGGACACAACATTGTACTTAATGATTTTCACCTCCTTTTCCAGTGTTTTACACTTTTCTTGGGCTTTCAAATGGGAGTTTTTCCAATAGGTTGCATCAGCTAATGCATCTAACACTCTCTTATCTTTTTCGAGCCATGGCGCGTACAATTATGGAGTAGAAGAGGAAGATGACTTCTCCATTTGATGTGATAACTGCTTTTTCAATTTGTCATTCTCTTTGACCAAATTTTCAATTTGTGCTCTAGTGAATTTTTCCACATTGACATTCAGCTCTGCAGTTTCTAAGGGATTAGTGTCCACAACTCTTTTGATGAAAAGGTGTCCAAATACTTGATGAAAATTGTCAATCACTATCAGCCTCTTCTCATGAGGGTATAGTGACCAAATAAGTAAGGAATCCTCATCTGGATTGTATCCAAACCCTGAATATATCTTATCACTAGCTTCCTCTAATAAGTTCATTGTTGTATCCCCTCTTTTTTCTGAAATTGTCGAACATAATTGATGAGCTCATGTCCCATCTTGGCAGAAGTAGTACCCCCAACATCTTGAAGTAATTCTCTACCTCTTTCAGGAGTGATGAATTTCATTTCCCTGTCAACTTCCTTTTTCAATTCTTCTAAGGCATCAAATTCCTTTTCAAGAGTAATGTCTTGCTCCTTTTGTCTTATTTTCTTCCCCTTATACTCATAGACAAGTGATTTGAACTTAGGAGTTTTAACAAAATCATTATCAGAAATGAATTCATGACCAGCCTTGACCCTAATGTCATTAGATAACTCATCTGATGTTTCAAGTTTTAGAAGTTCGTGAGGGGGTTATTTGTTCCACTGGTTGCTCCTCTCCATCACTCTCCTCATCACTTCCTTCCTCTTCACTATTGTCAGTGGAGAAACATACATCAAGGGTGGGTTGTGGGGGTATGTGATCCAAAGGCTCCACATCCTCATCCTGCATTCTTGTGTAACTCACATGAGATGTATCAAAAATGTATGAGGGCACATCTTTTACTATTTGATTCATATGAGCGATAAGCTGCTCAATCCTAGCCAAGGGATCTTGTATATTAGCAAATGCTTCTCTATATGATGGGAAATTCTTTCTCTTCCATTCCTCTACAAGCATAACTTTATTATATGAAGCCATTCTCTCACCAATGGAAGCTTCATCTCGATTCCTAGTCACATCATCAAGTGCAAACTAATGCTCATACCCTGACAAATTCTGAGTTAATCTTGCTTGATGAATAAATCCCTTTGCATCAAATTTCTTTCTTTCATACCCAAGAGGAAGGTTGTAATGAGCTAATTTAGCATCAATTTCTTCATATCCTTTAATGGCACATACTGTGAAATCTTTAAAACAAAGAGTGCTAGGCAAGAGTGATTGTTTATTATGACTCTTGAGATGTTTAGTATCAGACCTTGCTAATTGTCGTACTATTTCCAAATAAGCAACTCTGTTAGGAACCACTCAGGGTAGAAAATATGGAACCCCTTCAAATCCATAAACCCTTATTACTATGAAATCGGAGAAGGCATACCAGTCTCCCCAATTATGGTTCACCTTGCCTCTCGGGCTATTTTCCTTTGGTCTCAAAAATCTCTGCACCTCACGAGATAAATTATGATCATATGAATAGCCTAGCAACTTCATTAGTGGTTTAACAAAATATTCTTCAAAATATAAATAGTGAGGTACCTCGCATCGACTATCCCATAGTGCAGTCCATATATGTATAGGTTTAAAGCTTCCATCTTTATATATGTCTTTGATTCTTAATTCTTTACCCCACACATTTCTAGCATGTCCCTCTATTAAAAGTAAATGCATTAACAAGGAATACTGTTTGAAATCTATGCAATCATAGTTGTTTTTTATTCTTTCAAGCCCTTGATTTAGGGCATTCACCAAATATTTTGCATAGTCGAATGACCTAGCATCTTTGCTTTGTATATCAGCTGCTAGAACCATCAGTACAATAGACATAAGTGGTGTAACCTCAATTCCCAAGACTTGACCAGCTGAGTAGTAGGTATATTGGAAGTATTCTTCAAACAAATCTATATGAAATGGAGGGTTTTCATTGCTCAAAAATTTTCTGAGTTGACCTTGCTCATTCTTAGGTTTGTGCAAAGCTAGCTTCCATCTCTTGTAACTAGTATCCATGCAACAATATTATGTCAAAAAGTCTCTAATGGTGAATGGCAAGTTCACGAGACCTTCTAACTGAAATACATTAGAGATCAGGTCTTGGGAGATAACAAGCATATCGGCCCCATTTGGTGATTGGATAGTTCTTTTCTTGGCATTATACCAACTGGCCAGAGCTTTCACAATTCTACGTTGATGAACATGTTTGACACCACAAGTCTTCCTAAGTTCAGTCTCCATGGGTCACAGACTGGTTGAAATTTGAATTGTTTTTTTTAGAGATACATAAAAATCTCATAGCCCATGTGTGGCATCCAAACATCCCAAGACCCCTATGTTTATCTAACAATTTACTTGCTTGAACACTTCTTCTAGGTCTTGGCCCTGACCCCAGACACTGATCTATCAAGTCTTGGTTTAAATTCCTCTTTTCAATTTTTTGTTTCTTTGCCTTAGGTTTTTCACATTTTCTTCCATTGCAAACTTTGAAAAAATGCAAATTTCTAGCTAAGAGTGGAGTACTTACATGAATTTCTGCTTCTCTTGGCTTCACTACGTGAGAGCTCTAAGTTCTGTCCTTTCTACTTCTGCCCTTAGCGTAGCCTTTGTAGTTTATGCAAATTGTATGATTAATTCATGGTGCAATTCACCTTTGTGTTGGCTCATTAATATACCACCTGCTTCAGTCTTGTCATTGGGGAGAACATTTATGTTAAATATCCCAATGATTCTTTTGACGCCACATCAGCTAGTAGTAATCATTGATCGCTATATCATTGGGACCTTGGTTTGTTTTCCACTGATAAGTGTATTTCTTTTGGTCTATTGGTAAGACATCAAACAATGTTACCCTGATGCATCCCAGCTTCACCGATAAGTGTTGGACTTTGATACCCCATGATTATATTGGGCTATCAAGGGAGCTTCATCATTCATTTCGTCGATGCACCAGAGCTACAGCGATGGAAGGATATTATTCTGATGTAAGGATATGAATTTCCCCTATTGGGCTATCGGTGGGGTGGTGATGGGAGTTCCACCGTCAGAGTATTGTTAACCCGATGGTATCAAAGGACTTCAATGGATTTCATGAATGTGATTATTTGGGTATGCTGGTTACAAAAATAGATTTTTTACACGAACCTCAATAATTTGTTTATGCATTGATGGAAAATTGTATTCACTTGAAAGTTTTTAAAGTCTTTCCACCAAATTCATTTTTTGCATATCTATTGTAGATGTCCTTAAGCTATATGAAAAAGGCGTATATACAATTTGAGATCAATTCATAAGCTGAGATGTATGTAATGTTGATTTGATTTACATTTTACTTAAGATATAATTTTGTTGCGTTGTTGAATTTCTTAGTTCAATAATTGAGATTCTCAATGATCTTGTATACCCAAAGTGTATGTGATATAAATAAATTAGGTAGTCATGTCAATTAGTTTGACAATTTAAATGATCGTGAGTTCATAAGTACATAGTGATAAGTTTTGACAAATAAAATAATTTCTTGTTGCATTTATCACAGAAACAAAGGCCTCTTTTGATTGTAGGAGAGGATGTAGAGAGTGAAGCATTGGCTACTTTGATCTTTGAAATTGATGATTTTTTTACTAAATTGATAATGTTTGAAGTTTATTTTTCTTTCTTAGATGTTGAGTCTAATTAATAAGTTTTATGTTGTATTGCAACTTGTAGGTGAGTATGTTGATATGATAAAGGCTAGCATTGTTGATCCTCTAGAAGTTATCAGAATTGCATTAGCTGATGCAGAAAGGTAAAACTATTTATCTTTATTATAATTAGTGGAACTTGCAACTACAATATCTGATAAAAATATACTTCCAAATATGCTTTTGATGGATGTTATATCTAATTCTGATGCATTCACTATATATAGCACCTAAGTTGGAAAAGGAAAAGAAAATGTTTGAATTTTATCCTTTGTATTATTTGACTTTTCTGAGTTTTTGATGTGCAAATTTTGAAACCTTGTTTTTAGGTTGCAACTCCAAATTGGAGAAGTGAAAGGTCATGAATACCAGTGAGGAATATTTTGGAGGAGCCGAAACCAATAGTGGCAGGAAAGCTGTGGATTTGCAAGGGGATTAAATGGGTCAAGCCCCTATAGGAGGTCGTTTCCCTTCCAAAGGGATTGCAATTAAGGGGAAAATAGTATAAGTATATGAAAATAGGAGTAATTTTTTTATATAGTGTCTATAAGTTGTACAGTGTCATTGAGACATTGAATGTAACCAATGAGATTTTGATTTGCCAATGAGGCTTAATGAAGTAAATTTTCAGAGTGGTTTTTTCTCGACTCATAAATACTGTGTTGTGGCTCCTCTTGATTTGTAATTTGTTTGAGTTTGTGTCTGATCAATCATATTTGTTCAAGCATTTTAGTCTTCATTTCATGGTGTTTTTTAACATTTGAATATCTATGATACTTGAAGTTTATATGCATAGATTTGTGAGGATTAATTAAGTTATATTTGATTTGTAATAACTGAATATATGACTAAAGTAATGACTATTTTAATGACTAAATACATGACTAAATTAATGACAAAATTAATGATTAAATATATGACTAAATTAATGACTAAATATATGACTAAAGTAATGACTAAATAAATGACCAGTTAACAACAATCAATAAATTAATTAATGACTAAATAAATCACTACCATGACTAAATAAATGACTAAATTAATGACAAAATCAATGACCAAATCAATGACTAAATAAATGACTAGAATAGTTTAGCCATAAATTTGGTGGTGTTATAAATGACTACAAATAAACCACTAAAATAGTCACATGACTAAAATTAATGACTAAATAAATGACTAAATCAATGACCAAATCAATGAACAAATTAATGACTAAAATCAATGACTAAATAAATCACTAAAAATATTTAGTCATAAATTTAGTGGTGTTATAAATGACTACAAATAAACCACTAATAGTCACGTGACTAAAGTTAGTCATTTATATACAATTTTGAGTAGTTTATTTAGTTATATATTGTTGTTTGTGTACTAGTGTAGTCACCAAAGTTGATTGATGACCCACAAAAACTCAAACATGAAAGGTTTTCTAAATGTGTGTATAACTCAACAAAAAATGAAGGTTCACAAAAGGCGATAGAAAATACGCGTATAGAATGCAAAACTAAAATGTAATCCAAGAGCTTAGTCACCAAATTGATCGATGGCCCACAAAAACTCAAACACGAGTGGTTTCCTAAATGCGACTATAACTCAACAAAAAATGAAGGTTCGTGAAAGGCAATTAAAAATATGTGTACATAACGCAAAACTATAGTACAATTTACAATTGTAGTCACCAAAGTTGATTGATGGCCCACAAAAACTAAAATCTAAGCGGTTTCCTAAATGTAGCTACAACTCAACAAAAAGTCAAGGTTCGCAAAAGCCGGTAGAAAATACACGTATAAAATGCAAAACTACAGTGTGATCCACAAGCGTAGTCACCAAAGTTGATCGATGGCCCACAAAAACTCAAACACGAGCGGTTTCCTAAATGCGACTATAACTCAACAAAAAATGAAGGTTCACGAAAGGCGATAGAAAATTAGCATTCATAATATACAACTACAGTGCAATCCACAATCATAGTCACCAAAGTTGATCGATGGCCCATGAAAACTCAAACACGAGTGGTTTCCTAAATGCGGCTATAGCTCAACAAAAAATGAAGGTTCACAAATGGCAATAGAAAATACACGTACATAATGGACAACTATAGTGCAATCCGCAATTGTAGTCACCAAAGTTTATTGGTGGCCCACAACAACTCAAACACAAGCGGTTTCCTAAATGCAGCAATAACTCATCGAAAAATGAAGGTTTGCGAAAGGCGACAGAAAATACGTGTACAGATTGGACAACTACAATGCAATCCACAATCATAGTCACCAAAGTTGAATGATGGCCCACGAAAACTCAAATACGAGCGGTTTACTAAATACAGTTATAACTCAACAAAAAATGAAGGTTTATGAAAGGTGATTAAGAATATGCATACATAATGCACATCTATAGTGCAATCAACAATCGTAGTCACCAAAGTTGATCGATGGCCCAAGAAAACTCAAACTCGAGTGATTTCCTAAATGCAGCTATTATAACTCAAGAAAAAATTAACGTTCATCAAAGGCGATAGAAAATACGTGTACAAAATGTACAACTGCAATGCAATCCACAATCATAGTCACCAAAGTTGATTAATGGCCCAAGAAAACTCAAACACGAGTGGTTTCCTAAGTGTGGCTATAACTCAATGAAGAATAAAGGTTCGTGAACATATGCGTATAGAATGCACAAATATAGTACAATCCATAATCGTAGTCACCAAAGATGATTGATGACCCACAAAAACTCAAACATGGGCAGTTTCCTAAATGCGGCTATAACTAAACAAAAAATGAAGGTTCATGAAAGGTGATAGATGTGTACATAATTCCCAACTACAATGTATTCCACAATCGTAGTCACCAAAGTTGATCGATGGCCCACAAAAACTCAAGCACGAGCGGTTTCCTAAATGCGGCTATAACTCAACAAAAAAAGAAACTTCATGAAAGGCAATAGAAAATATGCATATAGAATGGACAACTACAGTGCAATCCACAATTGTAGTCATCAAAGTTGACCAATGGCCCATGAAAACTCAAACACGTGTGATTTCCTAAATGCAGCTATAACTTAGCAAAAAATGAAGGTTCACGAAAGGCGATAAAAAATATGCGTATAGAATGGACAACTACAATGCAATAAAAAATTGTAGTCACCAAAGTTGATCGATGGCCGATGAAAAAATAAAACACAAGTGGTTTCCAAAGTGTGGCTATAACCCAACGAAAAAATGAAGGTTCATGAAAGGCAATAGAAAATATGTGTATAGAATGCACAACTACTGTGTAATCCACAAGAATAGTCACCAAAGTTGATTGATGGCCCAAAAAAGCTCAAACTTTAGAGGTTTCCTAAATATGGGTATAACTCAACAAAAAATTGAAGGTTCACGAAAGGCAATAGAAAATACACATATAGAATGGACAACTATAGTGCAATCCACAATCGTAGTCACCAAAGTTGATCGATGGTCCATGAAAACTCAAACACGAGCAATTTCCTAAGTGTGGATATAACTCAACGAAAAATGAAGGTTCACGAAAGGCGATAGAAAATATGTGTATAGAATGAACAACTACAATGTAATCCACAATCGTAGTCAACAACGTTGATCAATGGCCCACAAAAACTCAAATAGGAGTGGTTTCCTAAATGCAGCTATAACTCAACAAAAAATGAAGGTTCACAAAAGACAATAGAAAATACGCATACAAAATGGAAAACTATAGTGCAATCCACAATCATAGTCACCAAAGTTGATCGAGGGCGCATGAAAACTCAAACATGAGCGGTTTCCTAAATGTGGCTATAACTCAACAAATAATGAAGTTCACAAAAGGCGATAGAAAATACGCGTATAGATTGCATAACTACAGTGTAATCCAAAACCGTAGTCACCAAAGTTGATCAATGGCCCACAAAAACTCAAAGTCGAGTGGTTTCAAAAATGTGGCTATAAATCTACAAATAATGAAGGTTCGTGAAAGGCAATAGAAAATACACATACAAATTGGACAATTACAGTGTAATCCACAATCATAGTCACCAAAGTTGATCGATGGCCCATGAAAACTCTATAAGGAAAGAAAGGGTGCGGAAGCAACTTTAATAATGTCAAAACCATAGGGAAGTAAGCAGATAGTACTTTCAATTTTCAAATTACAATTCAATTTTAAGACACACATGAAATATTTACAGAAACAGAGAAGATACTCAAAAACAATGAACAACCGATTTACGTGGGAAACCCTTTCGGGAAAAAACCCACCACACCAAGCTGAATCTCTTTGTATTACAGTAACAACAATTACATACAATTAGAGATACAACTCTCTGGTATTAGTTCACAGTAGTTTCATTCACTATTCATCCAATTACAGAAAAACTCTCAACAATTCGATTATCACAGAACTCAGAATCGATCTGCTTTTATCTTATCACATTCTGATTTTTACCTTATGTTCATCCTTATCCGCCATTGCCCCATCATAGAAAGTTTCTACTTGAGCATTGATTTTTCCCTGCATGTTGTTCAGCTTCAGCGTCACAACAGTTGCAAAAAAATATAACTGCCATCCATTCGGAAATCGCTTCCTCTGATTGGTCCACGATGCTTCATATAGGATGGTCAAAGGCATTCAATCTTTGTTGGCATATCAGTGAGACACTAACAGTGTCTCCTCGATGCCACAAAGATTTCATATCGATATCACCATAGATCCCAACAGTCGGCAGGACGTTATAACGAATGTCATGAGACATACCGAATCCATCGACATCCATCGCATTTCTATTGGCAAGAGATTCCTCCATCAGCTAGACTCATACTGATGCTCACAAGTCACAATGACTTCCACTTTGCCATCGGCAAGACTTCTCATTCGCCAAAATGTTTCGCTGAGTCTCCTCAAGTTTCACCGAAGCAACAACCAATCGGGGAGACTCATCACTTTCGCTAGGACTTCATACCGAAGTCCTAAGTCACACCGATCACTCCAATCATCAGTCGACAAGACTTATCTCTTTCGCTGAGACCACATACCGAGCACCCATGTCTTGTCAAGTTGGCAAAACATTTGACTTCGCCAAGACCTCTCACCAGGCGCTCATGTCTTACCGAGTCGGCAAAACATTTGATCTTTGCCAAGACCTTTCACCGAGTGCATGTCATACCGAAACCATCCCTATCGGTGAGACCAAGCACCTGTCACCAAGACTTCATACCGAAGTCTTAATGTCACCGCGAAGACCCCAAGCTGTCGACGAGACCTTCATCGATCGCTGGGACATCTTACTAAAACCTTGTGAGTTACACCGATGACCCGGTTGCTAGGAGTCTCCCCAACATCTGCTAGACACCCAATACCTACTCGGCGAGACATTCCATATCGGCAAGACTACATACCAATAACAAAGTCTCCTCGAAGCCCGATAGGAACATACTATCGGCCAGAGGTCTCCACTTCGACGAAAGATCACAGCGAATGCATCTAGGTCACAGCGATAGACTTCATTCGGAAAGACATCACCTCTCTCTCGGTGACATGAACATTTCAAGTGGATTTAGAGAAGTTAGTCACCAAGACATGAATAATGTCACAACGACTTTTCCTTTCAGCAGTTACATGTCAGTATGGATTGAGGCAAATATTCCAACAAACTCAAACACGAGCGTTTTCGTAAATGCGGCTATAACTCAACAAAAAATGAAGGTTCGTGAAAGGAGATTAAAAATATGCATACAAAATTCGAAACTACAGTACAATCGACAATTTTAGTCACCAAAGTTTATCGATGGCCCAAAAAAACTCAAACATGAGCAATTTCCTAAATGCGGCTATAACTGAACAAAAAATGAAGGTTCATGAAAGGCAATAGAAAATACGTGTATAGAATGCACAAATACAATGTAATCCACAAGCGAAGTCACCAATCTCATCAATGGCCCACAAAAACTCACACACGAGTGGTTTCCTACATGCAGCTATAACTCAACAAAAAATGAAGGTTCTTGAAACACAATAGCAAATACGCGTATATAATGGACAACTACAATGCAATCCACAATCTTAGTCACCAAAGTTGATCCATGGCCCATGAAAACTCAAACACGAGTGGTTTCCTAAATGCGGATATAACTTAACAAAAAAATGATGGTTCGCGAAAAGTGATAGAAAATGTGCGTACAGATTGGAAAAATACATTGCAGTTCACAATCGTAGTCACCAAATTTGATCGATGGCCCACGAAAATTCAAACACAAGTGGTTTCTTAAGTGCAGCTATAACTCAACGAAAAATGAAGGTTCGTGAAAGGCGATAGAAAATACACATATAGAATGCACAACTATAGTTTAATCCATAATCATAGTCACCAAAGTTGATTGATGGGCCATGAAAACTCAAACACGAGCATTTTCTTAAATATGGCTATAACTCAACAAAAAATGAAGGTTTGCAAAAGACAATAGAAAATTAGCGTTCATAATGCACAACTACAGTGCAATTCACAATCGTAGTCACCAAAGTTGATCAATGGCCCACGAAAACTCAAACATGAGCGGTTTCCTAAATGCGGCTATAATTCAACAAAAAATGAAGGTTCACGAAAGGCAATAGAAAATAGGCATACAGAATGGACAACTATAGTGCAATCCACAATCATAGTCACCAAAGTTGATCGATGGCCCACGAAAACTCAAACTCGAGTGTTTTCATAAATGCAGCTATAACTCAACAAAAATTGAAGGTTCGTGAAAGAAGATTAAAAATATGCGTATAAAATGCACAACTACAGTTATCCACAATCGTAGTCACCTAAGTTGATCGATGGCCCAAAAAAACTCTAACATGAATTTTTTACTAACTGCGGCTATAACTCAACAAAAAATGAAGGTTCATGAAAGGACATAGAAAATACGCATATATAATGCACAACTACAAAGTAATCCACAAGCGTAGTCACCAAAGTTGATCGATGGCCCACAAAAATTCAAACTCGAGCAGTTTCCTAAATGCGGGTATAACTCAACAAAAAATGAAGGTTCACGAAAGGCGATAGAAAATACGCATATAGAATACACAACTACAGTGTAATCCACAATCGTAGTCACCAAAGTTGATCGATGGCCCACTAAAACTCAAACATGACTATTTTCGTAAATTCGGCTATAACTCAACAAAAAATGACGGTTCGTAAAATGCGATTAAAAATATGCATACATAGTCCACAACTACAACACAATCCACAATTGTAGTCACCAAAGTTGATCGATGGCCCACAAAAGCTCAAACATGAGCGGTTTCCTAAATGCGGCTATAAATCAAATAAAAATGAAAGTTCACGAAAGGTGATAAAAAATATGCGTATAGAATGCAAAACTCTAGTGTAACCCACAATTGTAGTCACCAAAGTTGGTCGATGGCCCACAGAAACTCAAACTCGAGCGGTTTCCTAAATGTGGCTATAACTCAATAAAAAATGAAGGTTCACAAAGGGCGATAGAAAATTACCATTTATAATGCACAACTACAGTGCAATCCACAATCGTAGTCACTAAAGTTGATCGGTGGACCACGAAAACTAAAATATGAGCGATTTCCTAAATGCGGCTATAACTAACCAAAAAATGAAGGTTTACAAAAGGTGATAGAAAATATGTGTACAAAATGGACAACTACGGTGCAATCCACAAAAGTAGTCACCAAAGTTGATCGATGGCCGATGAAAACTCAAACACGAGCGGTTCTATAAGTGCCGCTATAACTCAACGAAAAATTAAGGTTCGCAAAAGGTGATAGAAAATACGTGTATAGAATAGAAAACTACAGTGCAATCCAAAATCTTAGTCACCAAAATTGATTGATGGCCCACAAAAACTCAAACTTTAGCGGTTTCCTAAATGTGGCTATAATTCAACAAAAAATGAAGGTTTGTGAAAGGCGATAGAAAATATGTGTACATAATAGACAACTAAAGTGCAATCCATAATCAAAGTCACCAAAGTTGATCGATGGCCCACAACAAGTCAAATAGGAGTGGTTTCCTAAATGCAGCTATAACTCAATGAAAAATAAAGGTTCACAAAAGGCGTTAGAAAATACGCGTATAGAATGCACAACTACAGTGTAATCCAAAAGCATAGTAACCAAAGCTGATCGGTGGCCCACAAAAACTCAAACACGGGCGGTTTCCTAATTGTTGCTATAACTCAACCAAAAATGAAGGTTGATGAAAGGTGATAGAAAATTACTGGTCATAATGCACAACTAAAGTGCATTCCACAATTGTAGTCACCAAATTTTATTGATAACCTAAGAAAACTCAAACACGAGCAGTTTCATAAATCCAGCTATAACTCAACAAAAGATCACAAAAGGAATAGAAAATACACGTATAGAATGCACAACTACAGTGTAATCCACAAGCGTATTCACCAAAGTTGATCAATGGCCCATGAAAACTCAAACACGCGCGGTTTCCTAAATGCGGCTATAACTCAACAAAAAATGAAGGTTCAAGAAAGGCAATAGAAAATATGTGTACAAAATGGACAACCACAATGCAATCCACAATCGTAGTCACGAAAGTTGATCGATGGCCCACAAAAACTCAAACACGAGCGTTTTCCTAAATGCGTCATAACTCAACAAAAAATGAAGGTTCGTGAAAGGCGATTAAAAATATGCGTACATAATGCAGAACTATAGTACAATCCAAATAGTAATCACCAAAGTTGATCCATGGCCCACAAAAACTCAAACATCAGTGGTCTCCTAAATGCGGCTATAACTCAACAAAAAATGAAGGTTCACAAAAGGCGATAGAAAATATGTGTATAGAATGCACAACTACATTGTAATCGACAAGCCTAGTCACCAAAGTTGATTGATGGCCCACGAAAACTCAAAGTCGAGCAGTTTCCTAAATGTGGCTATAACTCAACAAAAAATAAGGTTCGTGATAGAAAATACGTGTACTACATTGCAATCCACAATTGTACTCACCAAAGTTGATCGATGGCTCATGAAAACTAAAATACGAGCGTTTTCCTAAATGCGGCTATAACTCAACAAAAAATGAAGGTTTGTGAAAGGCGATTAAAAATATGCATATAGAATTACAACAATAGTACACTCCACAATCGTAGTCACCAAAGTTGATTGATGGCCCAGGGTTCGTGCAGGATCATGATGGGCCAAAAAATGGCAATATGATGGGTATGTGGCTGACGACTTTTTTTTAGCGCAAAATTAATGAAATGAAAATAATTTTTTTTATTCTTAGTTTTCCACCAATATAAATTATGCTTTACTTTGACTTTAATAAATAATTATTATTCATTTTCTATTTGAATTACGACTAAAGTCCTGATTGATAGGTTGATTAAAAAACATCTATAACTTTCAAAGAGTATCACATTTTTTGAATTGGAAACATGCATCACATTATATGCTTTGTATACTATAGGATTAAAACAAAAAATGAATTTAATGAAGTTTTGACCAAGTTAAGGTGGTCAGACATACAAGTTTTCATATTTTTTAAAAGTTGTAATAAAAATTCATAATTAATTATTTACTTGGAAAAAATTACAAAAAAATATGCATCACATTGGGACATGAGTCATCTACTTATATCTAAAATCTTATAAAAAAATATTATCATTTTATAGTGGTTAGGGTGGTCAGAAAGACACCTACTTATTTTTTCGTAAAATTTAAGTACTACTCCATTGAAATTTCAAATTTTTAATAAATAGATTTAAAAAAAAAACCTAGTAGTTTAGAAACTACATTTCCAATTTTCCAAATATTTTATTCTTACATATTTTTGAAATAATATAGATAACTTATTCAAATTTTTACACCAAGTTGCCTAACTCTGATTATTTCTAAATGCGGCTATAACTCAACAAAAAAATGAAGGTTCATGAAAAGCGATAGAAAATTAGCGTTCATAATGCACAACTATGGTGCGATGCACAATCGTAGTCTCCAAAGTTGATTGATGGCCCAAAAAACTCAAACACGAGCGGTTTCCTAAATGTCGCTATAACTCAACAAAATATTAAGTTTCGCGAATGGCGATAGAAAATACGCGTACAAAATGGAAAAATACAGTGTAATCCACAATCGTAGTCACCAATGTTGATAGATGGCCCATGAAAACTCAAACAAGAGTCGTTTCCTAAGTGCGGCTATAACTCAACGAAAAAAGAAGGTTTGTGAAAGGAGATATAAAATATGTGTATAGAATGCACAACTACAGTGTAATCCACAATCGTAGTCACCAAATTTGATTGATGGCCCACGATAACTCAAACATGACCGTTTTCCTAAAGGTGGCTATAACTACACAAAAATTGAAGGTTCGTGAAAGGAGATTAAAATTATGTGTACATAATAAACAACTACAGTACAATCCACAATCGTAGTCACCAAAGTTGATCGATGGCCTAAAAAAACTCAAATATGAACGATTTCCTAAATGCGGCTATATCTCAATAAAAAATGAAGGTTCACGAAAGACAATAGAAAATACGCGTACATAATGCATGTAATGCCCCGCCATGCAAACCCCAAAGGACAACAAAAACAACAATTTACCACACAATTTTTTTTTGAAAGAAGAACAATTCATAAGATAAACATGGACATATATTACATATAAGGAACTTATACAATCACAATGACCATTATGTCCTCTGGGGTACATGAGATGGCATCACGAAGTCCTAAAACTAATACCATAACGTTAACGAATGAATCAAGATTACATAAAGATAACATCCAACCATCCATGATCAAAAGAGATGAAAAAGATACATATAACATCTTATTAATAGTTCAATATGCCAATTGTGGAGTATATTTCCACAAATACAACACCATTTAGAATTACATACTATGAAACGTTAACACATAAAAGTACCAAGTATTTATATACATTTCATGAACGACAAACATTCATCAGAGATCATAAATTAAGGTCAAGGGTTACAATGATAATAAAAGTTACATCGTATAAGAGATATAGTGATACAAATGTGTTCCTTAACATATACAAGAACAATACAATAAGATAGATTAATACAACTGAAAAGGTGAATACAAAGTAACAACATCAGCTCTGACTCGGGTACAATCCTGGTGTCACCACAAGAGGCACATATCTGCACAACTCGATCCTTGGCTGGGGACCCAATGGGATGCATAGCACATTCCACCCGACCACGTGGACCCGAAATTCCACCCCCCGTGCTAGGAGTTGACAAGAAAGATCCCCATACCGCAATCCAAAACAATCAAACAAACCAATAGCAAACCAGACTCCACAACAAGGATATCATCAACATAAGATAACAAACCACAACATTGCCATCACTTATCCAAAACAAAATAATGAAAAGTCCAACATAACCAAATGTCAAGATTATAGCTCAACACTAAATAACCATAAGAGGTGCCAACAACAATAGGATCCAAATCCTTCAAATGAAATCACAATATCAACCAACAATAAATAACAAGGGCACCTTCATTAACATCAATCAAATTTCCATGAGGCATGTGTGCAACACTAAAGATAAAAATCAGAGGCTTCAACAACAAACACCAAGAACCAATTTCCTCAATAACATCAACAATTCAATCAACACTCCTAGAGGCTACCAAACATAGAAAGATAAACGGGTACTGTAGGAGAGTGTCATCGCATGGACTTACATGGATTTTCCAGGCAACCTATCACAAGGTACCACCTCCATCTATGGTTATCCAGGCTACTTATCTCAAGGCGATCGCTCCATAGGGTGACTCATGCGAAACCACTTATCTTTCGTGAGTACAAGGTAGTGATCTTACCAACCAGGTCTTCTCATCCCATCCTTAGCCTATGAAAGCACTAGCTGTATGGGTGAGGCTCATAATTAATCTTGTTTAGTGTTTATCTACCCAACCTACTAGTTAATTAATTACATTATCACTTGATTAAGAAACTATTCCATGGGTTATCCAAACAACCCCTTTGTGCGTTGGCCCCCATGAAGAGCCACTCTGCCTACGACACCAAAACTAAATACAAGCAAGGGGTGTACCTCAACTCACATAAACAAAATCAACGTATACATAACTCACAACATGCGAGGCAAGAACCATCTCGCAAACCCATTCCATATCACTGAAACAAGAACAAAGGAGGTACCACCCACAAAGCTTAAAATCAAAAATAAGGTCAATAAATCACAAAGGTCCAACCATGGAAAAATCAACATAAATCAAGTTTCTCCATTTCCTCTAGAAGCCTAAAATACCGTAATCCACAAACTCCCACTAAGGGTAGATTTTTATGGAATCCCAACCAAATT
Organism: Sequoia sempervirens; assembly: GCA_007258455.2. NCBI lineage: Eukaryota > Viridiplantae > Streptophyta > Pinopsida > Cupressales > Cupressaceae > Sequoia > Sequoia sempervirens. The sequence goes on from VDFB02000006.1 coordinate 933,365, forward strand.
TCAAGGAAAACTCCACGAATAAAATCTCTTCAACTCAAAATAAAAAAAAAAGAACAAAAGCACCGAAATGGAAACATTAACTCAGCCTTTAAATGTACAAACTCATTCAATTAATAATAATCACCACGGATAATAACCAAGCTCACATATCGAATCTTGTCAAAATAACTCGAACTCAAGAGGAAGTCATGTCAAGGTATAACCATCAAGAATACTCGTTAATCCATCATGAACAAGCAATCACAACAACCATGAAATTTTTCTCTCACAATATCAGATAAAGACATCACTTCCACATTTCAAATACTAAGTCATCCATCAATAGATCAAAACTATTTAAGTTAAACAACTTATCAATTTCTTTACTCAAATTTTGCGGCTATAAATGTCACAAATAACGATATCTAAGGCAAACCCTAACAACAATCCACTTTTACTAACACAAACACAACAATAACATTAAACTAACATAGTTGAAATGATAATCATGATACTTTATCTTTTCACTTGTTAAGAAATCATTTAAATAATTAAAGCAATTACATAAACGTGTTTTATATGTACATTTCCCTATTAACGTCATGCTCTTATAGATAACTCAATGCACCTTTACACACAACAACTTAATCTATAATTACAATCACAATACAGGTGTATACTTATACACATATACATACACATTTACATATACCTATACATATACATATACATATACATATATATAAATCCTTGTAACTATTAGAGTGAACCATTTTTAGAGAATTACATAAATCATTGTTGTCTTAACCAACATATCAACCATTACAAAATACCGCATATAAAAACCAATCTGTCTTTCGTGCCAAGAAAACGTAATATAAACATCCACGCTTAAACATAACCACTATTGTTCTCTTTTATACACTTTGCAAGCCTTTCTTTCTTTATTAAATTCCACTAGACATTACTATTCGAATTGCTAGAGATAACTATTTCTTGTATAACATTTAAGAAATAATTTAATAAATTATAGTAGTTTATTTATTGCCCTAATACTTTCATCATAATTGTGTTTTAATCAACTTCTAAATCACTAACTTGAGATGCTTCACATTCTCCTAATCTTGTTAGAAGGTCAAGTCTCGTCAATGCCACCAACTATACTATGTTCTCATGGACTATCATACTAGGATAAACACATATATTAATTAAATATATATCACTTTCCCATAAATAAAATAAAATTATTAACAATCCAATCTAAAACCACATTTCCATAATCATAAAAAGAAATAAGTTTAATCTTAAACAAAAAAACATTAAGAAATGAATAATTACTAACATACTATAAATCTTAACCTCTTTCTAACATATTGGCTTATTAGGATTTTACTAACTTTCTTATTTATAAATTACTAAAAGATTGGGTTGGGCCCACTTCAAAGATTTTATGGTAATAATTTTAAATCTTACACTTATTCTTTTCTTTAGGCAAAAATGATGGGGAATTACCTTAGTTAAATGAAAAGAATGAACTAAGGGAATTACGTGGAAGGCAAGGCTTTCATTATAACTTACCTATTATATTTCTTTTTATTACTTTTTTTAAAATATAAAAATCAATAAACTTCCCCCCCCAACTTTCTAAGGGGAGTAGGATTTTATTTTATTCTATCTTTATTCTTTAAAGCTAGAAAGAATATTATATAAAGTGATTTGTATTGAAATGGGCCTCCTTACGGGATACTATGAATAACTCATCAGAAGAAACCTAGCCCTTTAGTGTTATGTTAAGTTTATTTTATTTTAACATCTATTAACATGGTTTAGAAATGTATTTTACTTTGCCTTTAAAGAATGACTTTATAAGGAATAAAAGAATGGTCATGTTTCCTTTAAACTTAGCCCCATCTCCCTAATTCTTTTCTCCCACGTTTACGCAAGTATAACTAAAAATAAAATAAAAACATTACTTTGTCTGAATTCTCCATGGCGTGGTATTAGGTGTGGTAGGTTTTGAATGGTAAGGAGATCAATAAAAGAAAGAGGACTTAAAGCGATACTTGGATGTTGTTGGATTGAAGACTATAATTTGGTGCATACTTTCTGTGTACGAGACAACCACACTCACAGAAACAACAGTTCTGTGCAAGGTTGGAAAAATTGGTTGGGCCGTATATTACAAAACGCCATCAAAGGAGAATTTTTTTTTTTAGAAAAAGAGATGAAACAAACCTAGTCTCCCTACCAGCTACTACTTCAATCTATTCAGAATAAATGAATAATAGTTCTAAAAATAAATGGGTTTAGAGCTACTAGGTTCTTGAGTTGGCTAGAAGATTTTTTTTTCCCTTAGAGGAAAATATCGGTTGTATAAAAAAGAAAGAAAAAAAATACATTCTATATTAAATACGCTAATATAACTTAGCTACGCAGGGTGGCATGCCATAATGTTGAAACCTAAATGTGCACATTATTAGGAATCTTGGCAGTAATTTTGATTTTAATAAACATACTCTAAAACCTTTGTTGAAACTTTACTTTCATGCTGCAGCTCACCAAATCAGAGAAGTGAAAGGTTAATACCAGGGAGGAAGAGTTTGGAGAAGCGACACCATAGTAGAAGCTTGCCAGCATTCCAGCTGCCTGCGCCAATAGCAAATGCCTCTCCCCTGTCCATTTTCCATCTGCATAGAATGGGAGCATCCAAAAAAAGAAAAGAAAATGTAGAAGCTTAGGCAAGGTGTGTAAACTATTTGACAGAGTGCCTCTGAGAAATGCAGTCTCATAAAAATGTGATCTCATGGAATGCCAGATTGTAGGGTATGCACAAAAAAGTATTCATTGAAAAGGGCTCTCAGAGCTTTCAAGCCAATGCCATTGTCAGGTGTAAAAGCCAAATTCCCAACCCTTGCAAAATATCGGCCCATCAACAAGGCGCGTGACTCCCCCAAGAAAAGTTGTCTCCTTTCTCCAAATGTGATCTCCTCCTGCCTGGCAAATATGCATGCCAAATGGGGCTGCCGAGACAAGTCACGCGTTCTACTTGACATAATTTCTGAAGGAGCTGTCATCTCCTGGGCTGCCATCGATGCATGGTATAAATGTTGGAGTAAAGATAAAGCACGTGGACAACTTGGCAGCAGGCTTCAAAGAAATGTGGCAGCCCTTCTCGGATATTCCTTCTGATTTTTTTCCATTGACCTCACTTAACAAATGAACATTACTGACTAGAATCACATACATTTTGAGGAGGACAAATAAGTGAATCAAGGCATATTATAGATTATTTATGAGGATCTTAGAAGTGTAATGAACCCACTAGTTGATTTAAAGGAAAAACACCACCATTATTATTATTATTATTATTTTAAACATAAAATGCATAATTTCACTCTTAAAACTCCAAGAACAAAAAATATTGAATTCATTTTTTTTATAACATTATCCATATATATATATATATATATATATATATATATAAGAGGCAAAACTATTTTCTATCAGTAACAATGAAGTGATTACCATTACATATTAATTGCAAATGTAATTATGCATAGATATTCATATAGAATTTACTTTTCCCACCTATTAAACTTCATGCCATAATTCAGTTATATGTATGTATACAATATAAATATATATATTATGTTTTTTTTAATCTCAGTCATTAAATAAAACTATATACTCAAATACATATATATTTATTTTAAATCAAATGCACTTCGTAGAATTATGTCGAGTACATTAAAGAATATGGAAGAGGGAAAAATAAGAAATAACCATAATGTAAATATATTGATATATAATTATATTCCTCTATCATTATAACAAAATGTATATAAATCTCAATACCGAGTTATAAAGAGAAACAACATTAAATGACAAAAACAACATGACCTCACAAGTCACAAATAAACAACTTACCCACACGTCGCGAAAGACTTAAAGCGGAGGGGTGCTACAATGCACAACTATAGTGTAATCCACAAGTGTAGTAACCAAAGTTGATTGATGGCCCACGAAAACTCATACATGAGTGGTTTCATAAATGCGGCTATAACTCAACAAAAATCGAAGGTTTTCGAAAGGCAATAGAAAATATGCATACAAAATGGACACCTACAGTGCAATCCACAATTATAGTCACCAAACTTGATTGATGCCCCACAAAAACTCAAACATGAGTGGTTTCCTAAATGCGGCTATAAATCAATGAAAAATGAAGGTTCCTGAAAGGCAACAGAAAATACGCATACAAATTGGACAACTACAGTGCAATCCACAATCGTAGTCATCAAAGTTGATCAATGGCCCACAAAAACTCATATACGAGCAGTTTCTGAAGTGCCACTGTAACTTAAAAAAAATCTTATGTTCGCAAAAGGCCATAGAAAATACGCATATAAAATGCACAACTACAATGCAATCCACAATTGTAGTCACCAAATTTGATCGATGGCCCATGAAAACTCAAATATGAATAGTTTCATAAATGCATCTATAAATCTACAAAAAATGAAGGTTCACGAAGGGAGATAGAAAATACGCGTATGTAATGCACAACTACAATGGAATCCACAAGCGTAGTCACCAATGTTGATCGATGGTCAATGAAAAACTCAAACTAGAGAGGTTTCCTAAATGCGGCTATAACTCAACAAAAAATGAAGTTTTAGGAAATGTGATAGAAAATACGCATACATAATGGACGACTACAGTGCAATCCAAAATCATAGTCACCAAAGTTGATCGATGGCCCATGAAAACTTAAACACGAGCGGTTTCCTAAGTGCACATATAACTCAATGAAAAATGAAGGTTTACGAAAGGCGCTAGAAAACACACGTATAGAATGCACAAATGCAGTGTAATCCACAATCGTAGTCACCAAAGTTGATCGATGGACCATGAAAACTCAAACATGAGCGGTTTCCTAAATGCGGCTATATCTCAACAAAAAATGAAGGTTCATGAAAGGCAAATAAAAATATGTGTACAAAATGCACAACTATAGTACAATCCACAATCGTAGTCACCAAAGTTGATCAATGGCCCAAAATGCAGTTTCCAAGTTGATCGAAGGACAAACTCAAACATGAGCGGTTTCCTAAATGCGGCTATAACTCAACAAAAAATGAAGGTTCGCGAAAGGTGATAGAAAATACGTGTATAGAATGAAAAACTACAGTGTAATCAACAATCATAGCCACCAAAGTAGATCGATGGCCCATGAAAACTCAAAGACGTGTGGTTTTCTAAGCGCGGCTATAGCTCAACAAAAAATGAAGATTCACAAATGGCGATAGAAAATACGTGTACAAAAAGGACAACTATAGTGCAATAGACAATCGTAGTCACCAAAGTTGAACGATGGCCCACGAAAAAACTCAAACACAAGCGTTTTCCTAAATGTGGCTATAACTCAACAAAAAATGAACGTTCATGGAAGGTGATTAAAAATATTTGTATAAAATGCACAACTACAGTACAATCCAAAATCGTAGTCACTAAATTTGATTGATGGCCCACAAAAATTTAAACATGAGCAGTTTCCTAAATACAGCTATAACTTGACAAAAAATGAAGGTTCACGAAAGGAAATAGAAAATACGTGTATAGAATGCACAACTACAATGTAATCCACAAGCATAGTCACCAAAATGATCGATGGCCCACGAAAACTCAAACACAAGTGGTTTCTTAAGTTTGGCTATAACTCAATGAAAAATGAAGGTTCACGAAAGGCGATAGAAAATATGCATATAGAATGCACAACTACAGTGTAATCCACAATCGTAGTCACCAAAGTTGATTGATGGCCCACGAAAACTCAAACACGAACGTTTTCTTAAATGCGGCTATAACTCAACAAAAAATGCAAGTTCATGAAAAGCGATAGAAAATAAACGTATAGAATGCACAATTACAATGTAATCGACAAGAGTGATCACCAAATTTGATCGATGGCCAACTAAAATTCAAACTCAAACGGTTTCCTAAATGTGGCTATGACTCAACGAAAAATGAAGGTTCGCGAAAGGCAATAGAAAATATGTGTATAGAATGCACAACTACAGTGTAATCCACAATCGTAGTCACCAAAGATGATCGATGGCCCACGAAAACTCTAACACAAGCGTTTTCTTAAATGCGGCTATAATTCAATAAAAAGTGAAAGTTTGTGAAAGATGAGTAAAAATATACATACACAATTCACAACTATAGTACAATCCACAATCGTAGTCACCAAAGTTGATTGATGGCCCAAAAAAACTCAAACATGATGGATATCCTAAATACGGCTATAAGTCAACAAATAATAAAGGTTCACGAAAGGTGTAGAAAATTAGCATTCATAGTGCACAGCTGTAGTGCACTCCCCAATCATAGCCACCAAAGTTGATCGATGGCCCACGGAAACTCAAATATGAGCGGTTTTGCTAAGTTTGGCTATAACTCAACAAAAAATGAAGGTTCGTAAAAGTCGATAGAAAATACGCATATAGAATGCACAACTATAGTGCAAACAACAATTGTAGTCACCAAAATTGATCGATGGCCCAGGAAAACTCAAACACGAGTAGTTTCCTAAATGTAGCTATAACTCAACAAAAAATGAAGGTTTACGAAAGGCAATAGAAAATAATCATAAATATAATGCACAACTACAGTGTACTCCACAAGTGTAGTCACCAAAGTTCATTGATGGCCCACGAAAACTTAAACTCGAGCATTTTCTTAAATGCGGCTATAACTCAACAAAAAATGAAGTTTCGTGAAAGGAAATAGAAAATACATGTAAAAAATGGACAACTACAACACGTGCAATCCACAATCGTAGTCACCAAAGTTGATTAATGGCCCACGAAATGTCAAACACGAGCGGTTTCCTAAATGCGGCTATAACTCAACAAAAAATGAAGATATGCGAAAGGCGATAGAAAATACGCGTATAGAATGCACAACTACAATGTAATCCACAATCGTAGTCACCAAAGTTGATTGATGGCCCACAAACTCAAACACGAGCCATTTCCTACATATGGCTATAACTCAACAAAAAATGAAGGTTCGTGAAAGGCGATAGAAAATACACGTATAGAATGCACAACTAACGTGTAATCCAGATGCGTAGTCACCAAAGTTGATCGATGGCCCACGAAAGCTCAAAGTCGAGCAGTTTCCTAAATACGGCTATAACTCGGCAAAAAATGAAGGTTCACGAAAGGCGATAGAAAATACATGTACAAAATGGACAACTACAATGCAATCCACAATCGTAGTCACCAAAGTTGATCGATGATGGTCCACGAAAACTCAAACACGAGTGGTTGTCTAAGTGCAGCGATAACTCAACGAATAATGAAGGTTCGCGAAAGGCAATAGAAAAGACATGTATAGAATGCACAACTACAATCTAATCAACAATCGTAGTCACCAAAGTTGATCGATGGCCCACAAAAACTAAAACAAGAGCATTTCCCTAAATGCGGCTATAGCTCAACAAAAAATGAAGATTCGTGAAAAGCGATTAAAAATATGCGTACAAAATGCACAATTACAGTACAAACCACAATTGTAGTTACCAAAGTTGATTGATGGCCCACAAAAGCTTAAACATTAGCGGTTTCCTAAATGTGGCTATAACTCAACAAAAAATAACGGTTCGTGAAAAGTGACAGAAAATACGTGTATAGAATGCACAACTACAGTGTAATCCACAAGCGTAGGCACCAAATTTGATCGATGGCCCACGAAAACTTAAACTCGAGCAGTTTCCTAAATAAAAGGTTCGTAGTCACCAAAGTTGTTTGATGGCCCACAAAAAACTCAAACATGAGCGGTTTCCGAAATGCAGCTATAACTCAACAAAAAATAAAGGTTCGCGAAAGGTGATAGAAAATACGTGTATAGAATGCACAACTACAGTGTAATCCACAATCGTAGTCACAAAAGTTGATCGATGGCCCGTGAAAAATCATACACGAGCGGTTTCCTAAATGCAGCTATAACTCAACAAAAAATGAAGGTTCACAAAAGGTGATAGAAAATACGCGTACAAAATGGACAACTACAGTGGAATCCAGAATCGTAGTCACCAATGTTGATCGATGGCCCACGAAAACTCAAACACGAACAGTTTCCTAAGTGCAGCTATAACTCAAAGACAAATGAAGGTTCGCAAAAGGCGATAGAATTACGTGTATAGAATGCACAACTATAGTGTAATCCACAATCGTAGTCACCAAAGTTTATCGCTGACCCACGAAAACTCAAACACGAGTGTTTTCTGAAATTATAACTACACCAAAAATGAAAGTTCATGAAAGGAAATTAAAAATATGCGTACAAAATGCAAAACTACAGTACAATCCACAATCATAGTCACCAAAATTGATCGATGACCCAAAAATACTCAAATATGAGCGGTTTCCTAAATGCTGCTATAACTCAACAAAAAATGAAAGTTTGCGAAAGGTGATAGAAAATACGTGTATAAAATGCACAACTATAGTGTTATCCAAAAGTGTAGTTACCAAAGTTGATCGATGGCCCACGAAAACTCAAACTTGAGCGGTTTCCTAAATGCCGCTATAACTCAATAAAAAATGAAGGTTCGCCAAAGGCGATAGAAAATACGCATAAAAAATGGACAACTACAGTGCAATCCACAATCATAGTTATGAAAGTTGATCGATGGCCCACGAAAACTCAAAAACGAGGGGTTTCCTAAGTGTGGCTATAACTCAATGAAAAATGAAGGTTTGCGAAAGATGATAGAAAATACATGTATAGAATGCACATCTATAGTGTAATCCACATTCGTAGTCACCAAAGTTAGTCGATCGCCCATGAAAACTCAAACACGAGCGGTTTCCTAAATGCGGCTATAACACAACAAAATATGAAGGTTCGTGAAAGGTGAATAAAAATATGTGTACAAAATGCATAACTATAGTACAATTCACAATTGTAGCCATCAAAGTTGATTGATGGCCCAAAAAAACTCAAATATCAGCGGTTTCCTAAATGTGGCTATAACTCAACAAAAAATGAAGGTTCACGAAAGGCGATAGAAAATACTTGTATACAATGCACAACTAGAGTTTAATCCAAAAGCATAGTAACCAAAGTTGATCGATGGCCCATGAAAACTCAAACTCGAGCGGTTTCTGAAATGCGCCTATAACTTAATAAAAAATGAAGGTTCGTGAAAGGTGATAGAAAATACACGTATAGAATGCACAACTACAATGTAATCCACAATTGTAGTGACAAAAAATGATCGATGGCCCACGAAAACTCAAACGCGAGCAATTTCCTAAGTGTGGCTATAACTCAAAGAAAAATGAAGTTTCGTGAAAGGCAATAGAAAATACAGGTATAGAATGCACAACTACAGTGTAATCTACAATCATAGTCACCAAAGTTGGTCGTTGGCCCATGAAAATTGAAACTTGAGTGGTTTCCTAAATGCGGCTATAACTCAACATAAAATGATGGTTCATAAAAGGCGATAGAAAATATGCATACATAATGGACAATAACAATGCAATCCACAATCGTAGTCACCAGAGTTGATCGATGACCCAAAAAAACTCAAACATGAGCGGTTTCCTAAATGCAGCTATAACTCACAAAAAATGAAGGTTCACGAAAGGCAATAGAAAATACGCTTATAGAATGCACAACTACAATGTAATCCACAAGGATAGTCCCCAAAGATGATTGATGGCCCACGAAAACTCAAACACGAGCGGTTTCGTAAATGTGGCTATAACTCTACAAAAAATGAAGGTTCGCGAAAGGTGATAGAAAATAAACATACAAAATGCACAACTACAATGCAATTCACAATCTCAGTCACCAAATTTGATTGACGGATGATGAAATCTCAAACACGAGTGGTTTCCTAAGTGCGCTTATAACTCAATGAAAAATGAAGGTTCACGAAAAATGATAGAAAATACGCATATAGAATGCACAACTACAGTGCAATCTAGAATCGTAGTCACCAAACTTGATTGATAGCCCACGAAAACTCAAACACGAGCGTTTTCCTAAATGCGGCTATAACTCAAAAAAAAATTAAAGTTCATGAAAGGCGATTAAAAATATGCTTACAAAATGTACAACTACAGTACAATCCACAATCATAGTCACCAAAGTTGATCGATACCCCAATAAAACTCAAACATGAGCGGTTTCCTAAATGTGTCTATAACTCAACAAAAAATGAAGGTTCCTGAAAGGCAATAGAAAATATGCGTATAGAATGCACAACTATAGTACAATCCAAAATCGTAGTCATCAAAGTTGATTGATGGCCCACAAGCACTCAGACATGAGTGGTTTCCTAAATGCGGCTATAACTCAAAAAAAATGAAGGTTCGAAAAAGGCGATAGAAAATAAGCATATAGAATGCACAACTATAGTGTAATCCACAAGCATAGCCACCAAAGTTGATCAATGGCCCAGGAAAACTCAAACTCGAGCGGTTTCCTAAATGTGGCTATAACTCAACAAAAAATGAAGGTTTGCGAAAGGCAATAGAAAATACACGTATAAAATGCACAACTATAATGTAATCCACAATCATAGTCACCAAAATTGATCGATGGCTCACGAAAACTCAGACACGAGCGGTTTCCTAAGTGCGGCTATAACTCAACAAAAAATGAAGTTTTGTGAAAGGCGATAGAAATTACGTGTATAGAATGCACAACTACAATGTAATCTACAATCGTAGTTAGCAAAGTTGATCTATGGCCCACGAAAACTCAAACTCGAGCGGTTTCCTAAATGCGGCTATAACTCAACAAAAAATGATGGTTCATAAAAGGCGATAGAAAATATGCGTACAGAATGGACAATAACAATGCAATCCACAATCGTAGTCACCAAAGTTGATCGATGATCCAAAAAAACTCAAACACGAGTGGTTTCCTAAATGTAGCTATAACTCGACAAAAAATGAAGGTTTGTGAAAGGCAATAGAAAATACGTGTATAAAATGCACAACTACAATGTAATCCACAAGCATAGTCACCAAAATGATCGATGGCCCACGAAAACTCAAACACGAGTGGTTTTGTAAATACGGCTATAGCACAATAAAAAATGAAGGTTTGCAAAAGGCGATAGAAAATACACGAAAAAAATGCACAACTACACTGCAATCCACAATCGTAGTCACAAAATTTCATCAACGGATGATCAAACCTCAAACACAAGCGGTTTCCTAAGTGTGGCTATAAATCAATGAAAAATTAAGGTTCACGAAAGGTGATAGAAAATACGCATATAGAATAAACAACTATAGTGTAATCCACAATCATAGTCACTAAAGTTGATTGATGGCCCACAAAAACTCAAACACGAGTGTTTTCCTAAATGTAGCTATAACTCAACAAAAAATGTAGGTTCATGTAAGGCAATTAAAAACATGCGTACAAAATTCACAACTACAGTATTATCCACAATCGTAGTCACCAAAGTTGATCAATGGCCCAATAAAACTCAAAAATGAGCGGTTTCCTAAATTTGGCTATAACTCAACAAAAAATGAAGGTTCGTGAAAGGCAATAGAACATACACTTACAAAATGGACAACTAGAGTGCAATCCACACTTGGAGTCACCAAAGTTGATTGATGGCCCATGAAAACCTAAACATGTGCGGTTTCCTAAATACTGCTATAACTCTACAAAAAATGAATGTTTTCCAAAGCCGATAAAAAATCCGAGTATAGAATGCACAACTACAATGTAAACCACAATCGTAGTGACCAAAGTTGATCTTTGGCCTAGGAAAACTCGAACACGACTGATTTCCTAAATGCGGCTATAACTCAACAAAAAATGAAGTTTCATGAAAGGCGATAAAAAATATGCATACATAATGAACAACTACAGGGCAATCTACAATTGTAGTTACCAAAGTTGATCAATAGCCCACGACAACTCAAACATGAACGGTTTCCTAAATCCAGCTATAACTCAACAAAAAATGAAGGTTCACGAAAGGAAATAGAAAATTCGTGTATAAAATGCACAACTACAGTGTAATACATAAGCGTACTCACCAAAGTTGATTGATGGCCCATGAAAACTCAAACTCGAGCTGTTTCCTAAATGTAGCAATAACTCAACAAAAACTGAAGGTTTGCGAAAGACAATAGAAAATACACGTACAGAATGGACAACTAAAGTGCAATCCACAATCGTAGTCACCAAAGTTTATTGATGGCCCACGAAAACTCAAACATAAGTGGTTTCCAAAGGGCAGCTATAACTCAACAAAAAATAAAGGTTCGCAAAAGGCGATAGAAAATACACGTATAGAATGCACAACTACAGTGTAATCCACAATTGTAGTCACCAAAGTTGATAAATGACCCATTAAAACCTAAACACGAGCAATTTCCTAATGTGGCTATAACTCAACGAAAAATGAATGTTCACGAAAGGCAATAGAAAATACGCATACAGATTCGACAACTACAATGCAATCCAGAATCGTAGTCACCTAAGATGATTGATGGCCCAAAAAAACTCAACCACGAACGGGTTTATAAGTGCAGCTATAACTCAACGAAAAATGAAGGTTCGCGAAAGGCGATATAAAATACGCGTCCAGATTGGACAACTACAATGCAATCCACAATAGTAGTCACCAAAGTTGATCGATAGCCCAAGAAAACTCAAATACGAGCAATTTCTTAAATACGGCTATAACTCAACAAAAATGAAGGTTTGTGAAAGGCGATTAAAAATATGCATACAAAATGTACAACTAAAGTACAATCCACAATGAAAAATTAAGGTTTGCGAGAGGCGATAGAAAATACGTGTATACAATGCACAACTATAGTGTAATCCACAATCGTAGTCACCAAAGTTGATTGATGGCCCGTGAAAACTCAAACACGAGCGATTTCCTAAATGTGGCTATAACTCAACAAAAAATGAAGGTTCACGAAAGGTGATAGAAAATATGTGTATAAAATGCACAAGTACACTGTAATCCATAAGCGTACTCACCAAACTTGATTGATGGCCCACAAAAAACTCAAACTCGAGTTGTTTCCTAAACACGGCTATAACTCAACAAAAAATGAAGGTTAGTGAAAGGCAATAGAAAATACACGTACAAAATGGACAGTTAAAGTGCAATCCACAATCATAGTCACCAATGTTTATCGATGGCCCACAAAAACTCAAACACGAGTGGTTTCCAAAGGGCCCGACTACAACTCAACAAAAAATGAAGGTTCGCGAAAGGCGATAGAAAATACACGTATAGAATGCACAACTACAGTGCAATCCACAATTGTAGTCACCAAAGTTGATCAATGGCCCATGAAAACCCAAACATGAGCGGTTTCCTAATGTGGCTCTAACTCAATGAAAAATGAATATTCATGAAAGGCGATAGAAAATACACGTACAGATTGGATAACTATAGTGCAATCCACAATCGTAGTCACCTAAGTTGATCGATGGCCCAAGAAAATTGAACGACAAGCGGGTTACTAAGTGCGGCTATAACTCAACGAAAAATGAAGGTTCATGAAAGGCGATAGAAAATACACGTATAGAATCCACATCTACAGTGTAATCTACAATCATAGTCACCAAAGTTGATCGATGACCCATGAAAAGTCAAACACGAGCGTTTTCCTAAATGTAGCTATAACTCAACAAAAATGGAAGGTTCATGCAACACAACTAAAAATATGCGTACAAAATGCACAACTACAGTACAATCCGTGCCCACAATCATAGTCACCAAAGTTGATCGATGACCCAAAAAAACCCAAACATGAGCAGTTTCCTAAATGTAGCTATAATTCAACAAAAAATGAAGGTTCTTGAAAGGCAATAGACAATATGCATATAAAATGCACAACTACAGTGTAATCCACAAGAATAGTCACCAAAGATGATCGATGACCCACGAAAAACTCAAACACGAGCGGTTTCGTAAATGCGGCTATAACTCAACAAAAATTAAGGTTCGTGAAAGGCGATAGAAAATACGCATGCAAAATGGACAACTACAGTGCAATCCACAATCGTAGTCACCAAAGTTGATTGATTGCCCACGAAAATCCTAACACGAGCGTCTTCCTAAATGAAACAATAAATCAACAAAAAATGAAGTTTCGTGAAAGGCGATGAACAATATGCATGCAAAATGAACAACTACAGTATAATCCACAATCGTAGTCACCAAAGTTGATCAATCGCACAATAAAACTCAAACATGAGCGGTTTCCTAAATGTGGCAATAGAAAATACACGTATAGAATGCAATAGAAAAATGAAGCTTCGCGAAAGGCAATAGAAAATACGCGTATAGAATCAACAAAAAATGATGTTTCGTGAATGTGGCAATAACTCAACAAAAAATGAAGCTTCGCGAAAGGCAATAGAAAATACGCGTATAGAATGCACAACTATAGTGTAATGCACAAGTGTAGTCACCAAAGTTGATTGATAGCTGAAGAAAACTCAAAGATGAGCTATTTCCTAAATACGGCTATTACACAACAAAAACTGAAGGTTTGCGAAAGGCAATAGAAAATATGCATACAAAATGGACAACTATAGTGCAATCCATAATGATAGTCACCAAAGTTGATCAATGGCCCACGAAAATGCAAACACGAGTTGTTTTCTAAATGTGGCTACAACTCAATGAAAAATGAAGGTTCGCAAAAGCCAATATAAAATACACGTACAGATTGGACAACTACAGTGCAATCCACAATAATGGTCACCAAAGTTGATCGATGGCCCAAGAAAACTCAAATACGAGCGGTTTCCTAAATATGGCTATAACTCAACAAAAAATGAAGGTTTGTGAAAGACGACTAAAAATATGCATACAGAATGTACAACTAAAGTACAATCCACAATCGTAGTCACAAAAATTGATCGATGGCCCATGAAAACTTAAACTTGAGCAGTTTACTAAATGCGTCTATAACTCAACAAAAAATGAAGGTTCGTGAAAGGCGATAGAAAATATGCGTGTAGAATAGACAACTACAGTACAATCCACAATCTTAGTCACCAAAAGTGATCGATGGCACACGAAAACTCAAACACAAGCGGTTTCCTAAGTGTAGCTATAACTCAATTAAAAATAAAGTTTTGCGAGAGATGATAGAAAATACGTGTATACAATGGACAACTACAGTGTAATCCACAATCATAGTTACCAAAGTTGATTGATGGCCCGTGAAAACCCAAACACGAGTGGTTTCCTAAATGCGGCTATAACTCAACAAAAAATGAAGGTTCGTGAAACTTGATAGGAAATACAAGTACAAAATGGACAACTCCAATGCAATAAAATATTGTATAGAAAATACATGTATAGAATGCACAACTATAGTGTAATCCAAAATCATAGCAACCAATGTTGATCAATAGCCCATGAAAACTCAAAATCAAAAGATTTCCTAAATGCGGCTATAACTCAAGAAAAAAATGAAGCTTCGTGAAAGGTGATAGAAAATACTTGTACAGATTGGACAACTACAGTGCAATACGCAATAGTAGTCACCAAAGTTGATCGATCACCCACGAAAACTCAAATATGAGTGTTTTCCTAAATACGGCTATAACTCAACAAAAAATGAAGGTTTGTGAAAGGAAATTAAAAATATGCATATAAAATATACAACTAGAGTACAATCCACAATCGTAGTCACCAAAGTTGATTGATGGCCCATGAAAACTCAAACTCGAGCGGTTAACTAAATGTGTCTATAACTCAACAAAAAATGAAGGTTCATGAAAGGCGATAGAAAATATGCGTATAGAATGGACAACTACAGTGCAATCCACAATCCTAGTCACCAAAGCTGATCGAAGGCACATGAAAACTCAAACATGAGCGGTTTCCAAAGTGCGACTATAACTCAATAAAAAATGAAGGTTTGAGAGAGGTGATGGAAAATACACATATAGAATGCACAACTACAGTGTAATCCACAATCATAGTCACCAAAGTTGATCGATGGCCCGCGAAAACTCAAACACGAGCGGTTTCCTAAATGCGGCTATAACTCAAAAAAAATTAAGGTTCTTGGAAGGCGATAGAAAATACATGTATAGAAATCACAACTACAGTGTAATCCACAAGCATAGTCATCAATGTTGATCCATGGCCCATGAAAACTCAAACACGATCGTTTTCCTAAATGCGGCTTTAACTCAATGAAAAATGAAGGTTTTGAAAAGGTGATAGAAAATACGTGTACAAATTTGACAGATATAGTGCAATCTACAATCGTAGTCACCAAAGTTGATCGATGGCCGACCAAAACTCAAATATGTTTGGTTTCCTAAATGCGGCTATAACTCAACAAAAAATGAAGGTTCATGAAAGGCAATAGAAAATATGCGTACAGAATGGACAACTACAATGCAATGCACACAATCGTAGTCACCAAAGATGATCGATGGCCCACGAAAACTCAAACACAAGCGTTTTCCTAAATGTGTTTATAACTCAACAAAAAATGAAGGTTCATTAAAGGCAATTAAATATATACGTACAAAATGCATAACTACAATACAATTTACAAAGGTAGTCACCAAAGTTGATTGCTGGTCCAAAAAAATCAAACATGAGTGGTTTCCTAAATGCGCATATAACTCAACAAAAAATGAAGGTTCACGAAAGGCGATAGAAAATACCCGTAAAGAAAAAAAACCTACAATGTAATCCACAAGAGTAGTCACCAAAGCTGATCGATGGCCCACAAAAACTCAAACATAAGCGGTTTCCTAAATGAGGCTATAACTCAACAAAAAATGAAGGTTCACGAAAGACGATAGAAAATTAGCATACATAATGCACAACTATAGTGCAATCGACAATCGTAGTCACCAAAGTTGATTGATGGCCCATGAAAACTCAAACATGATCAGTTTGCTAAATGCGGCTGTAACTCAAAAAAAGTGAAGATTCACGAAAGGCGATAGAAAATAAACGTAAAGAATGGAAAACTACAGTACAATCCATAATTGTAGTCACGAAAGCTGATCGATGGCCCCCAAAAACTCAAAGTCTAGCGGTTTCCTAAATGCAGCTATAACTCAACAAAAAAATTAAGCTTCGTGAACGAGGATAGAAAATAAGAGTTTAGAATTCACAACTAAAGTGCAATGCACAATCATAGTCACCAAAGTTGATTGATGGCCCACAAAATTTCAAACACGAGCGGTTTCCTAAATGCGGCTATAACTCAACAAAAAATGAAGTTTCGTTAAAGGAAATAGAAATTACACGTACAGAATGGAAAACTATGCAATACACAATCGTAGTCACCAACGTTGATCGATGGCCGATGAGAACTCAAACACGAGCGGTTTCATAAATGCAACTATAACTCAACAAAAACTTAAGGTTCGCGAAAGGCGATAGAAAATACGCGTATAGAATGCACAACTACAGTACAATCCATAATCGTAGTCACCAAAGTTGATCGATGGCCCAATTAAACTCAAACACGAGCGTTTTCCTAAATATGGTTATAACTCAACAAAAAATGAAGGTTTATGAAAGGAAATTAAAAATATGCGTACAAAATGCACAACTATAGTACAATCCACTATCGTAGTCACCAAAGTTGATCGATGGCTCACAAAAACTCAAACATGAGCTATTTCCTAAATGTGACTATAACTAAACACAAAATGGACAACTACAGTGCAATCCACAATCGTAGTCACCAAAGTTGATCGATGGCACATGAAAACTCAAACACGAGCGGTTTCCTAAGTTCAGCTATAACTCAATGAAAAATGAAGTTTTATCAGAGGCAATAGAACATAAGTGTATAAAATGCACAACTATAGTGTAATCCACAAGCGTAGTCACCGAAGTTGGTCGATGGCCCACAAAAACTCAAACACAAGCGATTTCCTAAATGCAGCTATAACTCAGCAAAAAAGTGAAGGTTCATGAAATGTAATAGAAAATATGTGTACAAAATGAATTCAAAATTGTAGTCACCAAAGTTGATCGATGGCCCGCGAAAACTCAAACACGAGCGGTTTCCTAAATGTGGCTATAGCTCAATAGAAAATGAAGGTTCACAAAAGGCGATAGAAAATAACTGTACAGAATGGACAACTACAGTTCAATCCACAAAATAGTAGTCACCAAAGTTGATCGATCGCCCGTAAAAAATCAAATATGAGCATTTTCGTAAATACGGCTATAACTCAAAAAAAAATGAAGGTTTGGGAAAGGCGATTAAAAATATGCATATAGAATGTACAACTAAAGTACAATCCACAATCGTAGTCACCAAAGTTGATCGATGGCCCATGAAAACTCAAACTCGAGCGGTTTACTAAATGTGTCTATAACTCAACAAAAAATGAAGGTTCGTGAAAGGCGATAGAAAATATGCATATAGAATGGACAACTACAGTGCAATCCACAATCGTAGTCACCAAAGCTAATCGAAGGCACATGAAAACTCAAACATGAGGGGTTTCCAAAGTGCGACTATAACTCAATGAAAAAAGAAGGTTTGAGAGAGGTGATGGAAAATACACATTTAGAATGCAAGGGTGATCCCACAATAGTGGTTTACAATTTTTGGCCAAACTGGACACTGATTTATTTTTTTTTAAATAAATCTTCACATTCGAGCACCTATAGCGGTTAAACCGTGAGGAATTTGAAGATGATGCAAACTAGAATCTTGTCGCATTTTTTCAGTAGATTTTAAAAATATTTTTTTCAAAATTTTTGGAATCAAATTGCACTTCTTTTTCCATCTCCCACGAAATTTGGTTTTTTACAAAAAACAATATTTTTAAAATGTGACACACACCATATAATGCATAACTTTTTTTCGTTGAAAGATAAAATTCTAATTCTTTCAAATTTAGATTTGTAACTCTGATATCTAGTGCTTCCACTTGGTTAGATAGTTTTTTATTGAATATTGTTTCTTTAATTAAGTTTCAAAGTCAAATCAATTACAATTCAGACATAACGCGACCGTATAACGCATAACTTTTACAATATGTATCGAAATTCTTTTTTTTTTTTGTTGGATCAAGGACTCCAATATCTGGTGCACTCATATTTTTAATTTTTTTTTATAATCTTCTATTTTTCCATATGTGCAGAACAAAGAGTTTTGTTTTCGGTGAAAAACCTATATTTAATAAAACTTAAAAAACAAATAGATAATATAATAAAAACATATTAAAATTATATTCGTTGGATAGCTCGTTTTGAGGGAAACCTGATACCAGTTGGGTTTTTGAGATCTCCTCCATTTTCATTCTCAAATCGAGCTTCGAAGTGCAAAATTCTGAGCAATTTTGGTGCCTGAGAGGATGTGGGTGAAAATAAGTGTGTTCGGTCGAATGTGGGTTCGACCGAACCATTGTTCGACCAAACCCATTTAACATACAATAAAAAAATAGATTTGAATGCGGTTTGGTCAAACATTCTAAATATGTTCGGTCAAACCCCCTCTATTAAAAATTAATTTTTAATATTAATATAAATATAAATGATATTATTTTTAAATTATGGCATGAGAGACAGATATGGAGGGAGTGGGAGAGAAAGGGAGAGTGGGGGTAGGATGGAGATACTTGAGAGAGAGAGAGGGGGGGGG